>JABUQX010021829.1:55000-60048 GCA_015478945.1 Trachelipus rathkii
TTATTCTTCTTCACTATTTTTTTTAGAGTCTATGCTGCGATTTTCATAAAAATCTACGATCTAGAGGTTCTGCTGTATAATTTTAAAAATACTCCAAATAACTTGGAAGACCATTTTGGTATCAAAAATTGGTAAGCTGAAAATTAAAGCCTTTTTTATTCAAGGAAGCATCTTCAGGTGTCACAAATGGGCCTACCACGTAGTGAAAACATTATCATTGCATTTTTTTTAATGAATATTTTAAGGATAATTAAATTTGTGAATATCACACAAATATTTGACACAATCTCATTACTCTTAAAGTCATTAATAAAGAAAAAATTAATTCCATTGTAAAAATAAAAGAAAAGAAAAAAAAATTCATGACTGCCTTCTGCCACCATTTCCTTTGTTTACATTTTTCGTAAGAATAGAATTTTTCGGTAAGATAAGGAAATAGCAATCTTACGGAATTTGTCAAAATTCTTACGTTTGGTGAGAATATTCTCAAATTTTTCTTAAAATTTGACAAAACGACGGTATTTTTGAGAACGTTCTTATTTTTCGTAAGAATTCGTAAGAATATTGCCAAAACGAAAACGGCTTAAGTTTACAGTAACACTTTTTAAAATCTAGGGATGCCGCAAGAGGACCGATATATATCGATATTGATATTTTTTACGATAGTTTCGAAAAATATATCGATTATATTTTTTCAGCCGATATATCGATATTTTATCCTCAGTATCGAATCAACGATATTTTTTTCTACTTCAAGAAATTTTGAGCAGTTTTCTTTTTTTCATAAAATAACATTTAATTAAGCAAAATGTGTGTATTTTGCAGGCGCGTTTTGATGATGGGTGGGTACATTTTCTCTGACTCAGATGTAATAGGGATGGAGGTCAGATAATTATACAAGAGAAGAAATAGAGGCCTATAGGGTAAGAACAATTTTCATGAAATATACCTATTGCCTATTTTACTTTTCAAATTAGATATTTATATAAAGTAATGAAAGTATCCTATATAATACAGGACAATACTAGTTTTTATATTAAGGTTAAATCTTTAATTAAATTTTAATCTAATCTGAAATTAGAAATGTTTAAATTTGTATGTGAAGATTTTCCACTTTACTCGAAGCTTTTTCCCTATGTAAAATCACCTCCACTGCTAATTTTAGGGCATGATTAGTGTACTTTAAACAGGTTATATATATTTATATATATATCATATTATATATATATATATTATATATATATATATATATATTATATTATATATAATATATATATATATATATATAATATATATATATATATATATATAATATATATATATATATATATATATATATGTTGTTTACAAGAGCAAGGAAGTAATAGGTAAACTGTATAATAGCTATGTTAGGCCTAGTAATAGAGTATGTGCACAAGTTTGGGGCCCTTTACTTTACAAAGAAAGACCTTAGATATGCCTAGCAGAGAGTGCAACGTAGAGCCAAGGTGTTTCTGGGTTTTGAGGGTAAGAGCTATGCAGGAGAGGCTGAAGGAAGTTGGAATGTTATTTCTGTAGAAAGGTCGATTTCTTCAGAGGGGACATTGATACAGTCTACCAAAAATATTTACATCTATTTGATAATACAGAGGCCAATAAATTTTTCATAGTAGAACATGGACAGGTGACCAGAGGGCATAATAAGAAAATTAAGAACAAAAAGAATGCCATCTTGATATAAGAAAGCCATGCAATTCAGTATATAGGGTGGTTAAAATCTTTGAATAGTCTGCCAGAGAGGTCTGTTGAGTGGGTCGACTCGATTGCAACATTTTATAGAAAGGGTTAGATTCATTTATGGATGGATTGGGTATCATATATATATATATCGAAGCAAAATTGGCGGGTTTTTAGTTATACGTCAGTTATTAGTGTTAGATGGATTGTGACCATAACTTAGTTATTAATGCCTGTGGATGGTTTGGGTATCATATATTCATATATCATTAGTTTTGGACTAAGCCAAATTGGTGGATTTGTAGTTACAACAATTGACAAGCCCTAGGGTGCTTGTGGATTTGCATGAGCATGTTTTGTTTTGTATATACTGGGACAGTCTCGATAGGCACATGTGGTTTTTTACTGTCTCTATATTCTTATGTCTTAATATATCTATACTAATATAATATAATTATATATATATATATATATATATTATCTATATATATATAATATATATATATATATATATTATATATATATATGTATATATAATATATATATATATATATATAACATTATTTATTAATATATTATATATATATATTATTTATATATATATATATATTATATATATAATTTTGGTGAAGCCACTAATTTTCTGAAAGTTCTGGCTTTTAGGTTTAATTTTTAATTTTTCCCTTAATCACCTCTTATTTTATTGCATTTGAAAAAATACGTGCATTTAAACTTGGTAGGAAAAGATTTTCATGATGCATCCATATCATATATATTTATATTATATATTATATATATTATATATATATATATATATATATATATTATAATTAAAAAACACATATTATAATATATATATATATATATATATATAATCCATATAACTATACTAATGTATTATTATATATATATATCATATATATAATATTATATATAATATATATATATTATATATATTATATTATATATATATATAATATATATATAATATATATATTATATATATTTTATATTTTATATTAAACCGGTACGGATTATCCGCTCGGATATCCGGCAGTCTAATTTTATATATATACCGGTATATTTCTGAAAAAATTCTAAGATCAAATCAATATATAATATGTTATATATAGTTCTATATTCTTATTATATTACGTATATTATATTATATATTTATATATTATTATTAATATTATTATTATTATATACTTATAATTAATATTATATATACATATCGATATATTGATTTGGACTTAGATTTTTCTGCAAATCTGCGGAAGTCCTGTGCTGTAACTTTACCCCCGGTTTAATATATATATATATATATATTATATATATTAAATAAATATATTATATATACTATATATATATATATATTTAATATAGTATATATATATTTATATATATATATATATTATATATTATATATAGGGTGTTTTCATCACGAGTTATTTTACAGCGGTGTATCACCGTACGGGATGTTTAATATGAAAATGTGTTAGGAATATAAGTTCGATTATTTAATTCATTAAGGAGGATGGCGAATGTTCACGTTGGTGTTGCTCCACGCGCAATACGAAACGCGCAGCAAACATGCGACTGTCGAATGGGAATGATATATTTTTTTTATGGCTTCTGTTTGAAATGCACATAAAAAATGAGGTTGGCTCTTCCTCTCGACATTTTTTGATACGGTTTTTCGTTTCCACGCAATGTACCCATAACGCGTCAATGTTACCAACAATAGTTTTAAACGTGAATGTGAAAAGGTTGAAGAAACAATGGTATACAAGGACAGCTCAATAATATCGATACATGAATGTAAATAACGTTGTTTAATAGTATATAACAAATTTACACATCCTATGAATCTTATCGCTGGCAGCATGCAAGAAAGGGAGAAGAACATCTGATCGTTTCAACTTGTACATCAGTATTTACAAATGTTGTTCGAAGACGCCTCTCCATCCACGCGAATACATGCCTCAGCCCTCTGGCCCAGGTTTTCATTGCATGCCATGACAAGTGCGCCGCGGTTGAATTCGCCTTCATGCGTTGTTCTTCGACGGCCTAAGATATCGGCGAAGGTTCTGGGTCATTAAACTCGCGGTTCCGGTAATGTTTGAGATACCCCCCAAAAAGTTGTCCAATGGTGTTAAGTCGGGTGCGCGCAGGCCATGGAAATGGACCAGATTTTTTCCGATCCATCTTCCCGGAAAGGTTTTGTCGAGGTAGGTCGTCACTATAGCTGCATTAATGGCGCGTCGCCAGCTTCCACGCCTAGGGGGGCTAGCTTAAAATTTTATAGAACTTTATATAATATAATATTATATATAAATATATAATATATATATATAATATATATAATATATATATATTTAAATATATTATATATATATATATATATATTATATATAATATTATTTATAATATACACTATATATATATTAAAGAAGAAAGATAAAAAACTAGAAACATTTGTATGGATAATTAAATGATTAATATTTTAAAAAACTTATTTTATTTTTAATTATAGAATACAAATACAATATGCAATGATTGGAAAATTCACAATTAGAGCAGTTGCCAAAATTGATTTATTTAAAAGTAATTTCCTTGCGGTCAACTGCAAATTTATCAAACTCTGTTTGAATAAAAATAATCATAATTGTCAAAACACAAATTTTCTTGTGTACACTCATCCATAGCCAGCCCGTTTAAACCTGTCGTCTTCATAGCACTTCGCAGCAACGCTCTTGAATCCTTTCGCAGAGTCTGAAGAGCTGTCTATGTACTGGCGGTAATGGCTGGGCGAGTCGTATCATCAGCCATTTTTGTCCGATGGGGAGAGAAAGGTTCAGTCTCCTTTTAGCACTGGGAGACAACAAGATCTTTCAGTTCTTTTCACTACTCAGTTCTTGTCACTTCCGAAATTTTGTACCAAAGTTCGCTCTTTCTTTGCTTCTAAAGATGGTAGAAAAACTATAAATGAAGCTGTTTTTCCCGCTTAACTCACGATTGTTTCGAGTAGCATGTGGAAAGGATGTAGATATGTCAATGCATAAGCAGGTGTATTTTCAGTAGAAACCCGTAATTCCAAAAAAGAGGTTATAGAATCCAGATACGGAATTATTAAGGATCTTCTCCAGAACTCCGTGGAATTTGTTGCTGGATGGTTGCTGCGGTGCTACTGCCTACCAAAAATCCGTGGTATATTCAGACAAGTCCCAGTTGCTCGGCGATTTGATTAGCTTCTTTTAACACTTCATCAGTGATTTTTTCTTCATCTTTCCGATGGCTCCTAACCATTTCCAAAATATGTTGAATGTGCT
>JABUQX010021830.1:0-25000 GCA_015478945.1 Trachelipus rathkii
AAGGAGAAGAGAGATAACTGAAAGCGAGTATTAGCAGTAATTCTTTCTAACTGTTTATACTATATTTCCCTACAGGACAATAGCACAAATGCTTTGATTTTTCTTTCGTTAGTGCTCATATGCCCTTCTTACAGGAAAGTAAGCCTAGAGTCCGTGAATTATTATTTGTTATTAGCCTGAAACCGTAGGATGTCCGGGAAAAGTAAGAGCAGAGAAACTAATCTGGAGAGGAGTAAATACCAGTAACTCTTTCAACTGTTTTAACTATTTGCCCTAAGCGGTGACTCGAATCAAGTGCTGGTTGGGAGTTCCTTTGCGGTATTTGTAAAGTGCTACCTGAAAGTACCCCAAAAACATTAGTTCGGAATATTGTTTTATTACCAGAAACTAAAGTGAGGTCCGAGTGATGAGGTCAATAGAAACAACCAAACTAACTGGAAATCGGAGTTAATTACACGTAATGCTTTCAGAACTGTTATAAGAACGTATGTGGTCCCTACGGGACATCAATGCTTGTGGTTCCTTTGCGTTTAGTGCTACCTACCCTCCTTCTTCAGGAACAGTAACCTTAGTTGCGTGAATTGATTGTTTTCTATTACCTGAAACTAAGTGGAGGTCCTGAATATAGGTGTAATAGAAAATTAAAACTAACTGGAAATGGAGTATTAAGAGTTATCTGTTCAACTGTTATAACTATTATCACCTACAAGAGCATCTTTATTTGTCTTTTTGGGGCAGTGGAGGGGCGTTATCCTTTGGCGAGTTTAGTGCATACCAGTACCCCTTGCTCAGGAACAGTAAAACTTAAAAATATTGATTTTTCATATACCTGAAACATAGTGAAGTCCCTGAAGTATGAGGTAATAAAATAGAAAAACTACTGGAAAATGAGTGAGTTAAAAACAATAAATAGGCATGATGAGCACATTTATTTTACTATCTAAGTACATAACTTGCGCGACGAGCGTCGTTGAACAAAATACTTATGTTCTGTTAAAGATCTTGTGGTCTGTGTGCGATTTTGCGCCCGCACCCTCACCCTTATCTCACATCAATCTACCTTCTCCTATGGAACAATAGAAACAACTTTAAGTTAGTAGTGGATAATTATTGATTTATTTATTTAACTGAAACTAGTGATGTCTTGAATATATAATTAATTATATATAAGAATAAAAGTCGTCGGATTAAGGAAATGGATAGTAAGTAATTATAAACATATATATAATTCTATTCATAACTGTTATAAACTATTTCCCTTCGACATCATTGAGCTTTATGTGATTACTGCATTTATGCGTGTTTATAGTTAGCTACCTATACCTTCCTTACATTAGGAACAGTAACCTTAGTTGCTGAATTATGTTATAGTTTTTTATTACCATAGAGTAAATTATTTGGTTATCCTATGATAATTAATTAATAGTATTAGTATAAAATAAGATAAGAAAAAAAACTAACTATGGAAATGGAGTATTAACAGTAATCTTTTTAACTTTGTGTATAATAACTCACAGATTCCATAACTGGCACATAAACGGTTCTCTGATTCACAGAATAGTGCGAGGCTTTAGTGCATTCAACCCTGGGGTTGAATAATCAAACTCCTTATTGTGGACCTCTCGGCATCGTCATTACACGTGTAATTTAAAATATCGGAAAAAATGAGAATATTACTAGGATAATAGATGTGCTAAATAAAATGCAAGTGAATATGCTCGATCAAGAATAAAAAAACTAACATTCAGCAGAACTCACATAGTCACGAACCACCAAAATTATTTATCTGACTCCACCAAGGCATAATAATTAATTATCATAGTCAAATAATATATATTTATTTTTTTGATTCCATATATTAATGTTTTTATTATTTTAGGTTAATGAATATTTTAAAGTTAAAATATTATAGTTAACTCTATTCTGTTCATAATTGTTAGATAAAGATTCAGAACGGATGATGCCTTTTTAAGAAGCGAGGTGTTATGTGATTGCGCTTTTATTAAGATTATATTATTTTAAATATTATATACTGAAAGTTCTTGAATGTAAGAATGTCCAGTTATGACGACATCATTAGAGTAGAGTATATATGTTATGTAGTCTATATCAGATTTGCACTGATTTGGTATATATAATTATTTAATTTATTTTATTATTTATATATATTTATATTTATAATTTATTAATATTTATTTAGATTAATTTATTTTTGATTTAAATTATTTTAAATTATAATTATGATTATATTATATTTATTATTTTATTTTTTTATTTAATATACTTCATATCATAAAATTATTTAAATAATATTTTATTCCTTTTCCTTTCTGACATTTTTTTCACAATTATTTTTATTATCTATTATTTTAATTATTTAAAATTATATAAATAATATAATTTAATTAATATATGTAAATATATTTTATTAATTATATTATATATAGTAATTTTAATATTATATAATATTTAATTATTTATATTATTTAAATCATTATATTATATTATGATTATAATTTAGTATATTATATATATATTATGAAATAATTATATATATATATATATATATATTACAATTTAATTAAGATTATATATATTATATATTATATAAAATATACAAATCTACTATGAGCGTAACTGTAATGTGAAAGACTAGTAATTATAATTATTATATATAAATATCATTTATATTCAGTATTAGTTAAGTACATTTAATCATATATATTATACGTGGGTTTATTCTTTATATTCTTATTTAATATATCTTTAGTGAGAGAAATTTTCATAAGTAACTTTATAACTTTAAATCTATATATATATATATTTATTACTATATATCATATTATTATAAGTATATATAATTAGTATATATAATATATAGTATATATTATTAAATATATATATATTATTATTTTTATTATAGATTATTAATATATAATTAATTTTGATAATTATAATAGCTGGTGTCTGTTAGATGTGTGAGTGTATATGAGATATAGCGGGTTACTTTTTTCAAACTATTTGTATCTTCATTTTGAATAATTATTTTAAAAATGTAACAGAATAAAAAAATGTATCATAATATTCTTTATAAATTAATATTTATATATTTTATAGTTTATATATTTATGTGCGTGGATGGTATATAAGTAAGCAGTAAAGTAACAATTAGTAAGGTTATATATACTGATATCTATGAAAGATCGTGAGTTCTAAAAAGAAATTTTATTATGATATATGATTAAATTATATTACTAATTATATATTATATTATTACTATTATTATTATATATTATATTTTTATTATTTTTTATTATATATATTATTATATCTATGATAGATTTAATTATTGAATATGGTATATTGGTTGTTCATTAGAATAATGGGGATTAGTAATATTTATTGTATTTATATTTAATATATATTTAATATCTATATCTATTTATTAAATATATTATTATTATATTATTTATTAGTTATTAATTATGTGATTATTATTATTATAATTATTAGTTTAAATAAAATATATTTATTTTATGTTCAATAGTTTGAAATTTTAAATTTATGTAATTAATATGTACCTGCAGTTATTATGGACATATTTTTTTTAATTGTTAATTATTATTTATCTAAATTTATATAATATTATTTATTCTTGTAAAAAAGAAGAAATATTCTATTATAATTAAATATTTTTAATTTAACCCTTTAATTAATTTATTCTGCTTTCTTAATTTTTTTTAATTTTTAATTTTATTATTTTATAATGTTCATGTTATTTATATATTTATTTAATTTTGATTATTTAATTTATTTAATTAATATTATTTTAGTTATCATAAATATCTGTCCTTTATAAAAATTATATATTGACTCCGTTGGGACGTAATTTGTTGTATACTTAGTGGCGAAATTTTTTCTCGTGAGCGAATTAGTGTATTCAGCTGAATGGTTGTGAATATCGGTTTACTAGTAAATTTATTAATAATATATCACAATGTAGTTCATAAATACTTCCATCCTTTTATAGCACAACAATTATCTACCCTCATAATGAGATAATCTTTTTTCACATACAATACCGCATATTTAACTCACTTTTCTTTATAATACAGAAGGTGCGCAACATATATCTTCCGTTTTACATTAATCGCTTTACAATGACACAACTGTTTATGATTCTCAGTATCTTTATTTACATGATTAAAAATGTAGGTACCATATCTAACAGCTATCGTTTCATAAGGCCAGGTTTTGAAAAATCATATACAGATCGATGGATATCTGAGATATACTGAATACTACTATTTATTTAGCAATAACGCAAATGTGCAATCAATATAATTGTCAATTGTTATTATTATATATAATCAAAAAATTTTGCACAACATTGGATATTGTGTGGTCGTAATGTTAGAAATGCGATTAGGCTATATATTTGTTGTGTGTGCTAAAATATTCACTGGGTTTAAATTTTCGTGCGTACCTCATAAACCTATTAAACGTTTTTCCACGGGGTATATACAAATGCGTTAGGGCTCAACCCAAGGCCCTGGCGGCACGTCACTATTAATCATATAATATATATATCGAGAGCAGCCTATAGTTAACCGTGAGTGTGAACCTGCTATAATTTACATACACAGCACTCTAAACGTCACATAATATATATATTATATTATATATATATTAATATATATAATATAATTTTTTTTTGATATAGCTATATATATATACCAGTCTTATTTTCTCGCCGAAACTCCGATACTATTACTCTTTTGCGTAGTCATATCTCATATTACCTTTCTGACCCCTTTTTTAGTATTTTTTTTAAAAACTTGATTGATCAATACAGTGTCTCAATCTCTTTAAAATATATAATATTTCAGTTAGTTTTGGTTAACTATGTTAGTTCATTAACTTATTTTATGAGAGAGAATTTTGATAATTTTCTTTTTATTATCATTAAATAGTACGCTCACATACCATGCAAAAGCTGCCTCAATTAGAATAAAATTGTGTGTCCCATCACCATTCTACTTCACTATTGTGATTCTTCGTAGAGTCTAGATCACATTCAATCCTATAACTAGTGGTATGTCCATATTCAAAGCCAGTGTTTAATATGTCATCACGTGAATGTTTACATGTTTTTAATATAGAACATTGTTAGTAAAATTAAAAGAGAGAATATACTACACTCACAAGTAAGTAAGATATGTGTGCAATTGTGTTGTCATAAGAAATAAGCGTATTTGTAGACCCATGATTTACGCAGAGTCCCGACACTCAAGGCACAAGCATCGCACCCTCCGTATTGGCCACATTAAGGGTTCCGCCTGTTAGTCGGCACTACTATTTAACATACCTAAGGCAGTAAGATCGATAAATCAGTTAAATTCAACTACTCCATTGCAGGACGACACAATCGTACCCTCTATACCTTTACCCATCTATGAATCTATTGATCTATATTGATCTAGTTTGATCATAATATTGTGACAAGTATGATGATTCAGTAGCCTGGTTTTGTTATTATTCACTTCTATAAGTATAATATCATATCACTATAAAGCATAGTTCACACTACTACACACTCAACATCACACATATCACATATATCAACATTTAACAACACAACATAAGATACCTAAAATATAAATTACATAATACAGTATAGATCTGACTCAGGCAACTGCTCACCTTAACGCATAATACTCAATCTACCGAAAATATTATAATAAAGATAAGGTTTTATGGTCACATATATTAACATCGAGTCTCACGATAGGAGTGAATAGTTATAGTACGTAGAGTGTAGTTTATTATATAATCGGTTCGATACATTAAAGGCTTTAACTTCTTAATAAATTTTACTAACTGAGACAAAATTATTAGTATTTGGCTTGCATGTTGCCGACATTACTTATATATATACGTATATATATATATTATTATCATTAATATAGCGAAATTTACAAGTTATGTTGGTTGTTGATAACAATAGTTATATCGATGGTCTGGATATATAACCAAGTTGTCATAATTAGAAGATGATGGTAAAAGGGTTGAGAAACTCAGATATGACTAAGTGTTAGAACAGATAAACTATATACAGATATCGCTTGATATAATTATACAATACTATATATTACAAACTAGATAAGTTCGTATGTTTCTATAAAGGCGCTAAAAAGTACTTAGGACAACGTATTATTATTCATAATATATCTTACATTATTCTTATTATCAACGTCAGCTACTCAAATATTTTTGAGAGGTAACGGTAGGTATAGTTCGAGTTAATTTCGATTTGTTATTTATTATTTTAAATGATATTTATTTTAAAATTACTGTTTTTATGTTTTATTTATTAATATTTATATTCAATATTTTATTAAATATTATAATTTAATTTAATAGAATCTTAAAAAATTATTAATTATTATATTTATTAAATATTATGTATATTAATTATTTTATATAGTATATTATTAATTGATTGATTTATTTAATTTAAACTTATTTATTATTATTATTATTATTAAATTTATATTATTAATTTAATTTATTTTTATTATATTATTATTATTATTATTTAATTAATTAGTTATAAATATATATTATATTAAATTAGTTTTTATTAATGTATTATTCCATAAATAAATTATAAATACTTAAATTATTTTATTTAGAGTTATAATTATTTAATTAAAGATATTATTATTATATAAATTAGAACTGTTTTATTAATAATTATCTTATTATTGAGAAACCATAATTTTTGATCTCGAATCGTGACACACTATTATTTTACTTTGTATTATCGATTATGTATTTGTGAGAATTATTCTATAATAGATCAATATTTTTGATCGTCATAATTAGTCGTATTGAATTTGATGTGTGTAATTATATCTATTATTTTTTATTTAATTGATTATTTTTTACAATAATTATATAATATTGATAAAGGAAATATGGATTATAACGATTACACATAGAGTTTTATATTATTATTGAGTATTATTTAGTTTGTTATTTTATTTAGAGTTCTTGTTTAATTTATTATTATTATCTATTGATTATTATGTATAATTACTTATTATTATTATTAATGTATTATTATTAATTATTTTACCATTATTATTATTGTATATTATTCATTATTATGTATTATTTATTATTATATTATATTATTATTAATTATATTATTAATTATTATTTATTATATTTCTATTATTCGAATTATTAAAGTCTGAGTCCACGAATATTGTGAAGAGTGTTAAGTTATTGATAGATGTAAGTTAAGAGATTTAGTATGAGTAGAATATAGATTATGATGAAGTAGAGTAGAGAAGTTATTAGTGTATTATTTATGTATTATTATTATTAATTATTTTTATTATATTATTATTATTATTTTATTATTATTATTATTATCATGCTTATTCTTATTATTATTATTGATTAGTTATTTTATTTTTATTATTATTTATATTATTAATTAATTATTTTATTATTATTCATTATTATCGTATTATTTATTATTAATTCATTAATTATTTATTATTTATGTATTATATTTTTTTATTACTATTATTAGTTATTTATTATTATATTATTATTATTATGATTATTATTATTATTATTGAATTATTTATTATTAATTCCCACTTATTATTATTATTATTCATTATCATTATTATTACTCTATATATATATCTTATTTATTATTATTTATATTTATTCTTAATTGATTATTAATTTTATTATTATTATTATGTATAATTATTATTGATTATTATTATTATATTATTATTATTATACTATGTATTATTAATAATTTATTATTATTATTTATTATTATTATTATTAATTGATTATTTATTTTATTATTATTATACATTATGTTATTCATTATTATTAAATTAATTATTATTATTTTTATTATTATCAATTATGTATTATTTATTATTATTATTATTATTATTTATTAATTGATTATTATTATTATTATGTATTATTATTATTGATAATTATTATTATTATATTATTATGTATTGATTATTATTGTGAGTTATTATTATTATTATTATTATTGTATTATTATTCATTATTTTTATTATTATTTATTATTAGTATTATTATTATATTGAAACTAATTATTGATGTTGATTAATTATTAGTATTATATTATTTGATTATTATGATTGAATTTTTATAATTATTATTATTTATTAATATTATTATTTTATTAAATTATTATTAGTTATTGATTGATTATTATTATTATCATTTAATTATTATTATTTATTATTATGTATTATTTCATTAATGTATTATTATTATTATTATTTTATTATTATTATATATATTACTATTATTATTGATTTTTTATTTTCATATTATTTAATTTAACAATTATTGTTTTTTTTTTTTTCTTTGAATATATATATGATATATGTATATATGTGATATATAGGTAGTTATATATAATAGTATATATATTATCTATATATAGAATATAGTAATATAATATATATATATTATTGTTGTATAGTTATTGTTTAGTATATTTATAGTTATATATATATACTAATATATATATATATATAATAATATTATAAATAAAGTTACTTGTTAAAATTACAAAAGTAATAGTATATAGGTTAATATAGGTGAGGTATAATTATATATATAGTATATTATATATAGTATAGTTTATATATGTATTATAATATATATATAGATATATACTATATAGTATATTAATTAATTTTAAATATTTTTTTTTTATTTATTTGTTAAAATAGTTTTGTTTTAAATAAAAATTCTTGTTTTGTAGACCCTAAAGCCATAAAGACGGAAAGCAGTAAGGCAATAGCGCAATCCCTCCCCTCCTACCCTCCCCATCCCTTATGGCATGAAGGCTTTACGTCCTTAGGGTTTAAAAAGCATGTTTTATAGACCCTAAGAGCCGTAATAGCAGGCGGTCACTCATCAAAATCGCAAACTCCTTTGCTCCTCCCTCTCCCCATTGCCTCTAAGGTCGGAATGACTTTACGGTCCTTATGGGGTTGGTAAAAAGCATGTTTTTAAGGTCCTCGACAGCAAGTAAAGCAATAAAACATGTAATGTGTGATTCAGTCTCAGGGGATTCATAATATATCACTCCACTCGGTTATGTTTATTGTTTCACTACTTCAAGTAATATGTGTATGCTGATTTGTAAAAATCGTTAATATTATATTATATATATATATATATATAGTATGATATATAATATATTATATATATATTATATAGTATATAAGGTAGGGATGTAAGTAATATATGTAGAGTATAGTAATGGATCATATAGTAGTATAAATATTAATATATATATATACTAACTAGGTATACTAACAGAATTGATGAATTAAGTATTATGTATATACATATAGTATATAATACATATATATAATATATTATATATATATATATATTAAATATCTAAATATATGTATATATAATATATATATATTATAGTATATATTAGGGATTTTAGTATAGGTATGTATATATATATAATATATGATATTATACTAGTATTATATTATATATATTCTATTATATACATATATATATAATAATAATAGTAGGTATATGTAATATTATTAATTCATATATATACGTAGTATATTATATGTATTTATATATAGTTATATATATATATATATATATATATATATTGTCGGGCCTCTGGGTTGACCGACTAATTGGTATGTCCCCATCAACATCCGACATTTAGGTAAGAATGAGTACGCGAAGAGTTTTCTTGTATTTATTTTCAACATCAAAACTCTAATGAAATTTACAGCAAATCCAATGAACTTCTAAAAGTAGACTAATAAAGTAGTCTTAAGAACCTGTTTTAAATACAAATAAAAACAAAAGATATTATAGCATAATATAAACAATCATTTAGTTAAAAATTAGTGATTAATAACATATTATTATATTAGATAAATTAGTTTTTTACTTTAATTGTCATTTACATATTTTTACTTTAAACAATGAAAATTCAATATATTACGTTTTTCATGAATCTTATAACAAAAGCATATTCAGGCAAAATATTTATATCTATATATATATATATATATATGTGTTGCATCATTATTCAAATATATTCATTAAATTATATTATATCAAATACATAAAATCATATTATGAAAATTAAATAAAAAGAATTATATATACAATTTTTTATATTTTGGCAATTACATTTTTATTATTATTAAAGAAGTTAAGATAGCAATTCATTATTATTATTATGTATTATTATTATTATATTGGATGTGGATGGTGATTATTATTATTTATTATTATTATTATTTATTATATTATTTTATTTATTAATTTTATTATTTATTATTTTAAAATTATAATAGTTACTTACTTATTATTATTATAAAATAATTATGGTTTTGTATTATTATTATCATTATTATTTATTATTATTATTATTATGTAGTTTGATTATTATTATTATTGCATTATTAATTATTATTATCTGATTATTATTATTCATTATTGATACCACTGGCAATATTGTTGTTATTGTTATTGTTATTGTTATTATTAGTTTTCTAAACAAAACAACACTTGTCATTGTCATCAATAATTATTACTTAATAGTAATTATTAAGCATTTTTCATAAGTAGGAAAAAATGTTTAATAACAATTTTAATTAAAATATTATAATAATTAAATGTCACATTTATTTACCTCTGCTCCATGACCAGAATCTGAGTCAGCCTAGCTTTACATTTTTTGGCTGTTGTGAAATTTTCCTTCTTTTGTTTTCTAATATATTAATATATTGAAAAAAATAAAAATAATGTATACAATCCTTAGTAATGATAATATTGAATATAACCATATATATAATAATTGTTTTATATATCAATATCATGATATATACTCCATATACTTCAATAATATAGTTGTTTTTTTTATTTATAAGGATAGTAATTTCCCCAACTTTTAAAAGAAACTGCATGTCTCTAAAATATTAGTTTGGAACTGCTTTAAGTTAAAGCAGAGAGTCTGAACTTCTTAAGCTAACTGAAATCCTATTTTCAAAAGTCTCAACTGTTCCAATAGCCTACAATGCTGTTGTTCCCTGACCCTCTGGAGTTCCAAACTAATCAACGATTTCGAACGCTGGTGGTAAGCCGCTTATACAACTTAGTAGCTTCCCTCCAATCTCTAATTCTTTTTCCCTCTACTGGCTCTCGTCTACATTCTCTCACTTTCTCTCTCTTTCTCTCTCTGTTTTTTTGGGAGGTATCTTAAAGAAGGGTTTCAGGGGATGCAGATGAATCATCCCTTTAGATTTAAAATGCGGGGTCGTTCTCATAGGGTTTTTTCGGGGAGTCTGACGAAAGACATAGATATATTTTTTATTGATCATAAAGCAGTAGAGTTTAAGCTCAAAGAAATATAAAAGTGTTCCAATGTATAAACAAGTTACCAAATATATGATATTGTGGTGCCAATCGATTCAGAAGCCTAAACAATCTAAGATTTTAAGTGCTTAATAGACTTAAATAAAATTTAACGTCTTTTTATTTCAATATTGGATATTGCAACATTATCCCCCACTCCATGAAATTGACTAGGGTGGTTTCTTAAAACTGCACTTAAACATCTCGATTCAAATAATTCAAAACTAAAATATAAATTTTGATCATTGAAAATTTATGTTAGTTGAAGTCAAAGCTACTTTAAAATTTGGTTTTTATTCAATTTTAATCTAATTAGATAAACCTGATAAAAATTAATAAATTTGTTTTTTAATTAAAAATTTGTTAGATGTTAACATTTTTATGAAATGAAGTTAAAATTATTAATTAAATCAATTGGTCTTCTGGATCAATTTCATGAATGTTAGTAGAAGAAAAGTTTTACGTCACAATGCAAGATGGTCAAGGGTGGACAAAAGATTTTTTCTTTATAGTACTAAAGTAACAAAGTTACACGAAGGTACATTTAGAAAGAAACAACTACTAAAATGCTTAAAGATTAATTAAAACATGAACAAATCACGTAACAAGGATACGTTTGGAGGTCATGCACACAGTAATTTGAGAGAGAAATATTAATAAGCAAGCAATTTGTGAAAGCATTAGTATGGTAGGACATTCACAATTTGTAAACATATTAAGAAGCAAAGCCATGTTTGTAATTTGTATATGTGATGGGTAAAATGTAAAGTGTAAACCATTGTTAAGAATGGTTTTGTTTTCTGGTATGACAGTATGTGAGTTGATAAAAAAAAAACTTGGGTACTTTGTTTTTTGTTGAAGGTAATGAAAGGTAAAGCAATGTTTATTGGTCTGTGGGTTATGTTAGTTACGAAAAATTACCCTTTAAAATTTTAAAATTTTAAATTTGACTGTAATCGCTTTAACGTTAACATGAAAATATTTTAGTTTAAGAAGGTCGCCTATTCATACGTTAAAATGATTAAACATTTTTGGGGTTAAGGTTATTGGTTTGATTATCATTACCATTATGGGGTTATAGGGTTATTTTTTAATTAAACGTTAATTAGAAGTTATGAATTATCTAAAATATAAAAACTGTTTCTGATTATTTGAATTTTAAAGCTGCTCTAAAATTAAATGTCCATTAATACTTTTATGTTTTCAAAAAAAAAAGTAAAAATGCTTAGGCTAATATCCAGGTACTGGTTGTTTTGGAACTTTAGTTAAAAAGTTAAATTTTTATATAATGAATAAAATAATAAAATTTAGAAATAAGACTATTTCTAAGTATATTATTCATTAAATATATTCTGATTATAATGAAAATGAAAATTAAAAACAAAGAAATTATCAATGAAAATTAAAATTAAAAGGATCTTATTATTAATAAAAATTCCGATTATATAGCATAAAGCTAGTTCTTAATTAAAACAAAATTAGTAATTAAAAATAAAATTTCTTAATATTAATAAAATATATAATCAGCTTTGTATAGCATGAGGCTAATAAAATGAAATTAAAAGTAATTCTGAATGTGTCTGTCTATTTTTATTATTAAACAAAACAAAGATTTCTTACTAAATTTTTAGTTTTTTATCGATTTTCTTAAAATAAAAAAAAATAAAAATAAAAATAATTACATAAAATAAAATTCCAAAAAATAAAAAAAAGTTTTTCGATTTTTATTTAGTTTTTTATTTAACAGAAATGGGACCCTGGGGGGCAAAAAAAAATAAATTTTTCCATATTAAACGCATTTTCTAATAATAAAAATAATAAAAAAAAAATATGTAAAATATACAAAAAAATGTAAGTTTTCTGTAAGATAACCTAAATCTAAAGAGTAAAAAGAATAAAGAATGTAAAATGTGTAAAGTTTTTTATATTCTGTAAAACAATGAAAAAATAAAAACTTAAATCTAAAGGATAAAAAATTAATCTAGAATAATAAAAATTTATTTACACAACAAAAAAAAAATACAAAATACTAATTGATGTTCTTGAAGTCCATTAGTATAATTTTCTCATTTGTAACTCTTGAGGTTACAGTCACGATGTTAAAGCTTCCTTGTAACTCTTGAAGTTACGATCCTCGGACCTCGCCAAGATTATTAATGAGGTTCTCTTGAAGAATCTCTAATCTGTTGTTATAATTAACTTATTTTTCAAAAGATTTTCAGATGAAATAAACTAATTGCAGAAGGTTGATCAGTCCTTTTACGAGTCAGTCGTCATTCTTCTTATTCTTTTGTTTAACAAGTAACAGATTTTAAGGCACTCTTCTCTTCCAAAGTAAAGAGCATCCTGTTTTAAGTTATAAAATCTTATTTTAATTTTAAGGACTTCTGTCATCATGCTTAACTAGAATTTGTTTCTAAATTTACCAAAAATTTTATTTACAATAAAACTGAATAAAGACAATGGAATTTGTTGATAAGATTTGAAGAGAAATACTCATATTTATTTCTTGATTATCTTCTTTATCGTTAATCAGTCCAAATTCCATTTATAAATTCTTAATGTTAAATATTAACAATTCAGTTTCGAAGAAACTGTTTTCTATCAATTTATCCGAATAATTATTTTCAAAGAACCAATTTCAAGTGTTCTTTGATATGAGTTTAGTAAATAGAAAACTCATTAATATTTCTTAAATTTAATCAACTTATGTACAATAAACTATGTTTTTATATTTTTCTTATATAAAAATATAAAAATATAAGAAGGCACTTATGTTTTAGGTAATTGGTGGAATTTATTGAGAATTATTTGGAGAATTGCTATGTTCAAATCTTCAATTTTCAGTGGTAGTTTTCAGTCACTCAATTCCTCTATTCTCAATATTTTCAGTTTTTCCACCTAAACTTTCAAGTTTTTAATTCTAAACTTACAAGTCTTTACTACCTCAGGTTATTCAATCCCATATTTACAATTTTTTACAATTTTGAGGTAGACTTTATGTACATTTTTTGGTCAAAACCAAATATTTTTTAAAGTTTCCTGTTCGTTTCTGTTTAACTTAATCAATTTGTTCTTTCCTGTTGGGAATGAATGAGAAGATAGCGATTAGACCATCAGAGTGTCTTATACTTCCTACCTCTTCCCTTAACATTCTTATCATTCTAGAACAAAACTGAAGTTTTATGTTCTGTTTATAATTATCACATTTAATTTGTGTCAGAATAATTTGATTGTAGTCTTGTAATATCTTTTCTAGATTTAACAATCTTGCTAGTATCTGTTTACCAGCAGATGTTAGTATCTGTTTCTACAATGTTTCTTTTAAAAATCTTCACTTAAAATATGTGAAGTTTCTGATATATTTTCTGCTAATTTCTTAAAAATATGTATGGTTCTTTATCCTATACATATATAAAAATATATTTTTCTTATATAAAAATATAAGAGTATAAAAGATAATTTTCTGTAAAATATGTAAGGTTCTCTATCCTATACATATATAAAATATATATTCTCATTATATAAAATATAAGAGATAAATTTTAAACATATTTCTGCAATAAATATGAACTATAACTATATGTGTTATTTATATTTCTTGATAAATAACGTATAAACTATAATTATATGTGTTATTTATATTTCCTGATAAATAACGCATAATTTTCAAAGTGTTTCTTGATTCTGTAGTAATTTGAACTATAATTATATGTGTTATTTATATTTCCTGATAAATAACGCATAATTTTCAATGTGTTTCTGTAGTAATACGACTATGATTATATGTGTTATTTATATTTCCTGATAAATAACGTATAAATTTCAATGTGTTTCTGTAATAATACGACTATGATTATATGTGTTATTTATATTTTCCTGATAAATAACGTATAAATTTTAATGTGTTTCTGTAGTAATACGACTATGATTATATGTGTTATTTATATTTTCCTGATAAATAACGTATAAATTTTAATGTGTTTCTGTAGTAATACGGTAACTTGAAGATTCAATTCCTTTCCTTGTTGTTCTGACAGTCCTTATGAAATCAGTTTTCATTATAACTTCTCTACATTTCTGAGTGTCTGAGTGTCTGAGTGTCTGAGAGAAGAAGGCATTTTCCACAGCAAATTTAAAAACTTTACAGTTATAATTTTATATTCTGTTTTCTTTCCGATTTTCCAACTAAGTTATTAAAAGGTTTCTTGAAGGTTTCTATTATAAATTTTATTCAAGGAATAAATTTTTCAACATTGTCCTTGCTAGGATAAATTTCTGTTAGGTCTGCTATTTTCCATTTTCGGGCTATCTTAACCCTTTACCATTAAAATAAAAACACAAGTGGTTTTTAAACACACTTTTCTGATCATTATGACCCTAATTATTCTTTCATTATGGAGAAATGGAAAACACAAGTGATTTTAAACACACCTTTCAATTGGGCTTAAAATCAGAGTTCCTACTCTCCTTATTAAACATAACAATTTCAATGCCTAAAGAGGCTTTTCTTTAAACCTAAATGAAAATTTTCATTATGTTTTCTAACTTATCTCCGAATTTTCTCAAAAGTAGTAACCAACGGTATATATTCCTTGTAAAATCTTCACTGTAGATTCACAATTCCTGTGTAGTTTACTAGAATTTCTGGCTAATAATTGGTCTATTTTCTCAAACTCATGTTTGAAATTCCTAATTATTACCGAATTCTGAAAATAGTAAGGATTTCTTATCCTTTTTCACTGATGAGAATTATTAAAAAGTTTCGTCTCCATATGGTTGTCTAAATTATCACAACTTCTGACCTTTAACTAACCTTTTCTATGCTAGTATTTATAAAAGAACCTTTACTCTGTTCTTTATATTTACCCCTATCTTCCTCTTAACAGGGATAGGCCTACTTGGCTTCCATTTAACTTTTCAATGAAGTGTCCAGATTCATTTTAAAGCAAATTCTGTTTCTTATCTAGAGTCAAAGGTTGTTTAAAATATGCAACTGGAAAACTCACTTTGAATGGTGAACAAAATGTAAATGTACTAGAGTTCTTGAAAGCTATCAATGAAGAGGTTCCTATCTAGAAAGGTGTCCAATTCTTTCTTTTACAGGTTGTCTTCCTTGAATCACAATCCAAGATGTCTTTTTAATCTTCATTTTGTTAATTTCTGATGTTATATTTTGGGTTGAACAGAACGAAAAATTCTTATTTTCTTTCTTTTTCTTATCCTAAAAACTAGGATGAATAAGAAAATATGTTATTTATTAACATTTGAATATAAATAATTAATAAATAAACATCTTTTATTAATGTTACATGATTAAGCACCTCTTGGTCTTATCATGTTTTTTCTAAAAATTGATGTAAAGTTCAAAGTTATTTGTTCCAAGGATTTAGTTTTCATTCCTAATTTCTGGTTCATGGAATATTCCAAAAGATATTTCCAGCTTCTTCTAAGATATAAGCTTTGGTATCCTTGAAGTTCATTTCGATGATTTTAGCAGTTTTTTCTAAACTCTTTGTAAAATTAGTGCAAAAATGATGTTTGGTAATTTTTAAACAAAAGACTGTTAATCTAAATTTATTTCCTAAAAGATAAGAAAAATGAAAAAATGTCATATAAATTCTGTTTTCAAACTTCAACTTTTCTTTAAAGTTCTATTTTTAAATTTTTCTAGAATAAAATATTATTCTAATATTCTATCTAGATTTAATGAATTTCGATTTAAATCTAAGTACTTCATTATTCTTCTTAATAATATTGAAGCGGTATTTAATTTCTTTGTCTTTTGTCTTAAACCTTCATTTAATATACTACTTAAGTTGGCTTATATCAATCTCTTTTTCTTAAGAGTTTATATTTGAAGAATATCAATTTCTTCTTAATATTTGACTGTTCTTTTTATTCTTTTGAAAAAAGAACGTCCTTTTCTATTTAATTTATATGAGATTCTTCTTTATAAATCTCTTTTCTATTTAATTTATATGAGACTCTTCTTTAGAAATCTCTTTTGCTCCTAAAGGATTATCATTTTTATTAATCCGATATTAATTGGATATTAATTAACTTCTTCTTTAATTAATTCTAATTTAAAATATAATATCTCTATGGAGTAATATGTTCTCTTTTGCTGTCTGTTGGATGAAGGACAATGTTCTTCATTTAATTTCTTCTTCCTAATTGGTTATGTGGAATATTTTCTTTACCTTACTTCATTTCTCAAAACTGAACTTATAAATTCTGATTTCTGGAGTCTAAACTCTAAATTTCTGTTTTTATAAATATATATATATTTTATATATATATATATATATATATATATATATATATATATATATATATATATATATATATATTTCAATATACATTTATATATGTTTATTAATATTGTTCAAATAGTGGGTAGAATTTACAAAGTCGCTTGAAGCGAAAACAGTAATTTTCGAAATTTCCGATTTTCTACTCTCTTTGGGTCTAGAAATATATATTTTCCGTAAGATTTTAGGTAAGTTTTGCTACGAATTATTAAAACCTGTATATATATATATATATATATATATATATATATATATATATATATATATATATATATATATATATATATATATATATATATATATATATATTTTATATATATATATATATATATATATATATATATATATATATATCTGTGATTTTGTTGTGGGAAATTTATTTTCCTGCGTGTATCAGTGTGAGCAAAATTAGAAATTTTTTATAAAAAACATGATTGTGATTCATGCGCTAAGAAGTGACTTTGTTGTCAAACAGTATATTTTATAATTGTTTTAAGTAAAACTATTATAACAATGGCTTCTAATGTTGAATTTGTAGAATTTTGCAAATCACTGGGTCTATTGGGTAAAGAACTTGTTGCTGCATTAAAAGATAAGATGGCTCAAGAACTGTGCATAAACAACAGAAAATAGCAGCTGATTTTCTAAAAAGATTTAAATCTAAAGAAATCTATTAGAGGATGGGTAATTATCAGTCTGTTATATCCATCTTCTTTTCTTCATTAATGTTACCGTTTTTATTTACTTTTAAAAGAAAATATTGTTGTTCTCTTCTCAAGAGAATGTTTTTATAAACACTATTTTTTTATCACATTGAATAAAATTAAGTTAGTTTCTTAAATGTAATTGTACTAATATTTTTATCGTTTGTACTTTTTTTAAAACATTTGTACTACTTGAAACACAGTGTTATTTGTTTTGGTCAAGAAGAAGGTTCTGCCCTATCTTCTTTGCTTAAATATTCCTATATTCTTTGATTGTTGTGGGAGGAGGTGTATTCACATCTCCTTCTTCCCCAAATACTTCTATAACTGTAACAATGTCTTCTGATTCTTCTTCTATTTCTTCAGACACCTCAATAATCGGTGTTAAGATAGAAGGGAAATATTCTAATACTTGAATCTCTGAATCATCAAAACTATATGGATATTCTTCTATATTCGAACCATCATTATTCATGAAAGGGTCTAAAGGGTTCATTAAAAACTCGTTTTCAATGGAGCCGCCGTATAGATGATCCATAATTGTTTGGCGTCGTCTAGTCCCCTCGATGGAAATATCACTTTCAATATCTCCTAAATTATGTAATTGAACATAGTGATGCATTAAATCAATATCTTCTAATGAAGGATTATTCAGGTTAGTACAGTAATCATGATCTACCATATGTTGATCAAGATCTACTATCTGTTGATCATGTTCTTCTATCTGTTGATGATCATTATTATTGATGAGAGATTCTGTTAGAGTTTCACATTCACTAGAGTCCATTGTATCAGGCTGTTCTAGCCACTCTAACAAAGATAAAGTGTCTATTGAATCTTCAAAATCTTCTTCGTAATCAAGATCTGAAATATCCATATCAATAAACCAATCAAAATCATTGTAATCTCTTAGCGGTAATGCTGAATGATCGCCTTGCATACGGTATACAGTAAAATTATTTACATAGGGATACATGTCACTATGACATTCTGTAAAAATATAACCCATATCTTCAACTGTTGAGACGGTTCTATCGGTTATCCAAGGTACAGTAGGCATTCTGTAGCGATATTGTTCTTCAATAACAATATCTTCATTATTTCTGTTGCTAGAAGGAGTTCTTGTTTGTTCCTCTGGTAGGAAACTTGGTTCATTATGAAGCCAGGAATAATAATCTAGAGCTTCCTCAATGTTACTGTACATAGAAGCTAGTTGTTGTAAAATGCTTTCGTCTTCTTTACGATCTTCAATATCTCTCTTCATTGTGGTGAAGTTTTAATTATAATCTGTTTATTTAAATGAGAAGGAATAAGTATTCCTATTTATTTTTTCAAATTAAAAGTTCAAAGTTCATCTTAAATGTCTCTAAAGAATGAAGAATGAACTATCAAAAGAAGTTTCTAAAAATATAAGAAACTAATCAAAAATATTTTTTCCATAGATAATCTGTCCTTAATTGACTTATCTCTTTTGGTTCAATAAATTTCAGATCACTAATGTTCTTCAAATATTCTAGTCTGTTATCTATAGCATTTTCTACTGCTCTTATTATAACACTTTTCTAAGTCTTTAACAGTGTACAGATACTATCACTGTTTCTACTTTTCTTTAAATTATTACTATATTTTTAAAGAAAATATTTATATAGTTTTTTATTTAAATAAAAAAAAAAAAAAAAACATTAAGTGTTTCTATATAATTAATTAAAATCTTTCACAAGTGTTTTCACTATATTTTAATTAATATTGTCTATTAAGATCAGTAATTAATATTTTTTAATTAAGAATGTCTACCTCACTTAATTTATAGAAGTTTTTAATTACTTTGTTTTTAAACTTTTTCTAAGTTCACAAAAATTTAAACAATGATGTCTTTTCTATTTAAAACTATCATTATAAAAAAAAAATGTTCCACTAAATTTTCTGTGTTCACTGTTAATTGTATTGCCAATCACAATTAAAAAAAATAATAATTAAAAATTTAATCACTTAAATAAATTAAATGAAATTTCTAATCACTTAATATTTTCTGATATAAAATATTAAATGTAAACTATACATAAAATATTTTTATTAAGTCTTGTTTACACTAATTGTTCTTTATTGTTCTATCAGTTAATTTTCTATGTTCATTATTTTTTAAATTTAAAAATTTAAAATTGAAACACTTTTTTCCAATTTTCTAAGTTCAAAAATGTAATATTTTATGTTTATAATGAAGTTTCTTAATTAGTTTGTTCTCTATAACTAATAAGATAGGATATTGATTAAAAAAGGATATGTTCTCCAAATGTTCTAGGTCATCTTTCTTGACCTTATCTAGTTAAAGATGAACTGTGACCTTAGTCTGTTCTGAGTGTTCTTTTGTTCTTCAATATGTGAACTATAACTCTAGTTTGTTCTAAAGTTCTGTTGTTCTTCTAAAGGTGAACTATAACTCTAGTTTGTTCTAAAGTTCTTTTGTTCTTCTAAATTTGTTCTATATTTTTCTATTAAATATTTTTTCTATTAAATATTTTTCTATTATTTTCAATGGTTTACAAGTTCTGTTATAAAATTCTGTTGTGATAAAACCTTTTCTGAAAGTTTTGTGTTCACGGAAACAATTTCTGTTCTTGTGTTCAGTAGAACATGTTCTCTAATGACCTGTGTTCTATTAGAACATTTTCTGGTGTGTTCTTAAACAACTTAGAACAATTTTCTAGTGTTCTTAAACAACTTAGAACAATTTTCTAGTGTTCTGAGGTCAAAAATAGAACATTTCTGTGTTCTGTGACCTTTTTACCTTTTTGTCTTTCTATAAGGTCTTTTCTAATTTTTTGAAGATTTTTATATTTGTTAAATCACAACACTTTAATTATTTTAAAAAAACTGTAAAAAAAAAAAACACACGATTTATTTTTTAAAGTCACTAAAAAAAAGAACAAAAACACTTTGGCATTTTTTTAGCCACACTAAAAAACGAAATATTCGGAATTTCTACTTTTCCAAATTTCTACTGACTCGTCGGGTCATTTTCTTTTTTGTTCTTACGGAACTTATCAAAAAGAAAATTAACTATATACTCGATACGTTATGACATATATAATTAATAATTAAAAAGATAATGATTAAAAAATAAATGCATAATTAAGAAGAGAATGATTAAAAAATGCATAATCAAAAAGAACAAAACAACACAAAAAAAACATATATATATATATATATATATATATATATAAATATATATATATATATATATATATATATATATATATAATATATATATATATATATATATATATATATATATATATATATATATATATATATATATATATATATATATATATACAATAAATATATTATATATATATATATATATATATATATATATATATATATATATATATATATATATATATATATATATATATATATATATAATGTATGTGTGTCTGTGTGGTGTGTTTAAAGCGTATAGAAGTAGAACAATGAAAGCTTGCAAAAAGCAAAAACGAATAAACTCGATCACTGTGTTTATCGGTCAATGATACGTCCTTCTCAATGCTGTCTTTGTTTACTTCCGCATCAAACGTCCTTCTCAATGTTTCTTTTACTTCCGTGTTCAGTGTCTTTTTTCCCTCTTACAATTTCATTCATACTCTACCTGAATGAATATTATTTTTACGATATGCTGACTCTGATTTATCGAACACTACAAATGTAAATAGAACAAATCTACGAATACATTTTTTTTTTACTCAACTTCTATTTTATATATTTTATGGTACGCTGCTACTGTTTTGCGATTTTACTAATCTTTCACTAGCTCTAATTACTTTAATTATAATAATTAACTAAAACTTTTTTCGCAAGTCTAATTCTCTAAATCCCCTTTATCTATTAGAAGAATAAAAAAAAAATTAATTACTTTTTAATTAATTGATTTTAAAGGTGTTGATTGCATTCTTTTTATGTAAACTTAAAAAAGCCTTCCCACATGGAACCATGCATAAAATGCAATCAAACAATCCTTTATGTTATTTTTGATAATTTTGCTTTTAAAAAAAAACAAAAACAAACAAAAAAAACAAAAAGAATGAAAACAATAATTGTCCATTTTTTCCAATAAATTTAATATATTTTTTTATATATTAAAAAATTAAATATTTGTTTTTCACACTTTGTAATTTCTTTATTTATTACAAATAAAAATTTTACTGGCCTTTCTTTTTTCTATTGGCCCGTTTTTATGGTGCATTTTTCTGTCACCAATTTGTTTTAAAGCTTTTTTCAAATAGCTATGAAATGTGGTGAGAAGCATTAACATATATGCTTTATTAATGTAATAAAAAAAAACACTCTGTGTATTTATTATTGGAATGGTTATACAACGTTAAATATATGTATTTTAGTGTCTCACGACAATAAAATATCATATACCACTTGTATAATATCCCCTATTCTAATTTTAACTTTATCTTTAATGTAAGGTCTGTATTATTTGTATATAACAATATACTTTATATTTACTTATACTACCTTATATAAAAAAGGAATTTCTGGTTGATATTCAGTGAGATTTTCCTCTCACTGACTGGAAACAAAGGTTCTTCTGCTGTATGGGTTGTCAGCCTTGCGTCTCAGAAGTGTCTGCACAGGTACGTTTAAAAAGCGAATCTCCATCCATCCCTTACGGGCCTTTTGTCTTTGTAGTCGAAAACAATGCCACTAACTCGGTGCTCAACGCGAAGCCGGTAGTAACCACTTCAACCACTACAAGAGATTACGACTCCAAATATCCGAAGCAAGCGAAGCCAATTTTGTCGGGCCTCTGGGTTGACCGACTAATTGGTATGTCCCCATCAACATCCGACATTTAGGTAAGAATGAGTACGCGAAGAGTTTTCTTGTATTTATTTTCAACATCAAAACTCTAATGAAATTTACAGCAAATCCAAAGAATCTAAAGGTGGTCTAATGAACTTAAAGCAGACCCAATGAACCTGTTTTAAAATACAGATAAAAACAAAAATATTATAGTATAAATATAAATAATCATTTAGTTAAAAATTAGTAATTAGTAAAATATTATTATATTAGATAAATTAGTTCTTTACTTTAATTGTCATTTACATATTTTTATTTTAAACAATGAATCTTACATTACTAACATATTTCAGGAAAGATATTTGAATTTGAGTATTCAAATATATTCATAAAATTATATTATATTAAAAATTACATAAAAATATATTATAAAAATTATAAAACATAAAAATTATATTATAATTACATTTTTTATTTATCATTAAAGAAATATAATTCCATTAAGGAAATCTGCACAGAAGCTTTTAATATTAGCTAAACAATATTATTTATTATTATTTATATTATTATTAATTATTATTATTATATTAATATTATTATTATTATTTATCATTATTATTATTATTATTATTAATTATTATTATTACTGACACCATTGACAATATTGTTTGGTATGGTTATTGTTATTGTTATTATTAAAACAAAACAATACTTGTCACTGCTGTCAATAATCATAATATGAATTATAATTTTAATTACAATTTCAATTATAAATTATCATTAGATAAAAATATTAATAACACTTTTAATTAAAATTATTAGAGTAATTAAATGATACAAATATAAATTTTACCTTTGTTTCTTCACCAGAATTCCGAGTACAGCCTATACTACATTTTGGCTGTTATTGGTTTTTTTCCCTGTCTTTGTATTTATTCAATTAAAATAAAAAGAAAAATAAGATAATATATATTAACATATACCAATATATATATATAATATTTTATACATATATTTATATACTCAATATATATTATAATATATAAGTTATTTTTCCCCAATTTCAGATAACTGTTTTTAATAATATTTGGAACTCTTTAAGTTAAAGCAAAGCTAATTTCTTAAGCTAACTGAATCCTATTTCAAAAGTCTACAACTGTTCCAAGCCTAAAGCTGGTTGTTCCCTGACCCTCTGAGTTCCAACTAGACAAGATTCGAAGCTTGTAAGCCCTTATAAAACTTAGTAGTCCCTCCATCTCTAATTCTTTTCCCTCCACACTCTCTCACTTTCTCTCTCTTTCTCTCTCTGTCTTTGGGGGGTATCTTAAAGAAGGGTTTCAGGGGATGCAGATGAATCATCCCTTTAGATTTAAAATGCGGGGTTGTTCTCATAGGGTTTTTTTCGGGGAGTCTGACGAAAGACATAGATATATTTTTATTGATCATAAAGCGGTAGAATTTAGCTCAAAGAAACATAAAAAGTGTTCAAATTGATAAACAAATATTACTGTGTTATGACATCATGGTGCCAATCGATTCAGAAGCCTAAACAATCTAAGATTTTAAGTGCTTAATAGACTTAAATAAATTTAACGTCTTTTTATTTCAATATTGGATTATTGCAACATATATATATATATATATATATATATATAATAGTATATTATATAATAT
>JABUQX010021830.1:45000-47500 GCA_015478945.1 Trachelipus rathkii
ATCTATCAATAGAATTACGAATTCCTGTATATATATAATATATATATATTAATATAAATATATATATATATATTATATATATATATATATATATATATTATATAATATATATATTATATTATATATATAATATAATATATAATATATATATATATATAATATATATATATATATATATTTAATTTATTTATTATTTATTATTTTAACTACACACTTTTTCCCGGCTTGAGCGGGGTAAGTGGTCATACAGCCTCTCCCACTCACACCTCCCCTCATCTCGCCCCCACCCACCTCCTCCACCCCACTCTATCCCTCGCCAACACCCTACCCTCTTCCTCCCTCATCCCTCCCTCCTCCAGCATCTCCTTTATTCCATCCATCCACCTCCTTTTTGGTCTCCCCCTTCCTCTCCTTCCTATCCCTTCCGCCTCCCAAACTCTCCTAACCACTCTCTGTTCCTCCATTCTCACTAGATGCCCATACCATCTTAACATTCCCTTCTCCGCTCTTCCCACCAACCCCTTTCTCCAATCACATCCTCTCCCTCACCACCCTATTCCTAATCCTCTCCCTTCTGCTAACGCCACAAACGCTTCTAACCCTGTTCATCTCAAAATACTTCCAACTTCTTCTAGACCTGGCATTCATCAACCCCGCACGTTTCACACCCATATACACCGCTGGACGTCAAATTTTTTCAAACATACTTATCTTAACCTTTTGTGATAAATCCCCCCCTTTCCCATAACTCTCAGACCACTCAGAGCTCTCATTCCTTTCCTATTCCTATTTCTAATTCTCTCTTCATCCTCCCCCCTTGCCCAAATCCATCCCTAAATATCTAAAAATCTTTACTTCTTCCAATACTACACCCCCTACTCTTACCTCTAACCCCTCCCCCTCCTCTCTTTCCTCCTCCTCAAACACTAACACTTTACTCTTACCTGGATTTATTTTAAGCCCCTTTTGTCCACACATTCTCTCAAACTCCCTCACCAGATTCCTCAACCCTTCCGCACTCTTCGCCACTAGGGCAGTATCGTCCGCAAACAATATCATGTTCACTTCCCTTCTATCATTCCCATTCAATCAATTCCACCTCCCCTCCCCTCCCTCACCATTCCTCTGCAAACACTCTCCATAAACAAATTGGAATAGCCACGGCGACATTAACACACCCCTGTCTCAACCCTCTCTCCACTCCAAACATCTCACTCTCCCCTCCTAACACTCTTCTCACATCACATTCTACATTCTTATAGAACGCCTAATACCTTTATATTTGCCCCCCACTCATTCTCGCTCCAGCAACCTCCACATTTCCCTCCTCATCTTATCATTATCTTTCTCTAAATGCTAAATAAAAAAACCCATGACACTTCCCTTTCCTCTCAAACTATACTTTTTCTCCACAAGGGCAATCTTTAGTGTAAACACCTGTCCCACACCTCTTCCCTCCTAAATCCTCCCTTGTCTTCCGCCCCAATGCTCCCCTCGTTAAACCTCTCACTCTCTTCAATCAATATTCTCCCATACACTTTCCCTACCACACTTAAAAGACATATACCTCTATAATTCCCACATTCCATCCTATCCCCTTTCCCCTTATACAGTGGAACCAAAACAACCATCCTCCCAATCCTGTGGAACCTCTCCCTTCCTCCAACATAAATTATATAACCTATACAACCATTCCTCCACCCCTTTACCTCCCTTCTGCAACATTTCCATTTTCACACCATCCAGACCTGCGGACTTCCCTTTTTTTCCTTTATTTCAATGCCCTAATAATTTCCTCCATTTGTATCTCATCCTCCCCCTCCCTCCCCCATTCCATCCTCACCTCCTGCAAATCTTCCTCCCCTCCCCCCCCCACTTCATTCAATATCGCACTAAAATATCTCCACCCATCATCTTCCTGACCTATCCTATTCCTCCTATCCACTCTCCTCTCCCCTAATCCTCTATCCCCCACCATCCTTCTTCCTTCCTTTTTTTATTTTACTTTCTTTCAGAAAACATTTTTGTCCCCCGATTCAAAATTTTCCGTCACTTTTCTACACCATTCATCTTTTGCTCTTCTCTTCGCCCTCTCCACCGCCCTCTTTGCTTCCACTCTAGCCCTTCTGTATTCCTCCCAACTTTCCTCTCTCCTACTTCCCAACCATTTCACATAAGCCTCCTTTTTCCTTTTCACCACCTCCTTCACCTCCTCACTCCACCATTCACTCCTTTCCTCTACTTGCTACCCACCCTTTTTAACTCCACAACCTTTCTGGGCCTCTGCACATACTGCCTCTTTAAAACTCTTCCACTCCCCCTCCCCCTCCCCAATTCCCGTCCCTCTCACGTTTCTCCACCTATCCTCCATACCTCTCCTAAACTCCCTCTTACACACTGTCTCCTCTAATTTTTCCACCTTTATCACTTCTACTCTCCTCTTTTCTCCCCTCTCCCTAACCGTAACCTCTCCCTCCCTACTCTAATCCTAGCACCACCA
>JABUQX010021831.1:0-20000 GCA_015478945.1 Trachelipus rathkii
GGTCTACACTGAGATAGGAACCGTAGGATTTGTGTAATGTTGTTCCTCAAGAAGAAAACTTTACGTTTGTTAAGGTATGCGTAGTTTATTTTAGTTAATTAAGAAGCACTTTCCTTACTAGGTATGTGTAAACCTAATTTAAATGTTTTGTGACATTATATTTTACTCTTACTTAGTATACGAGGAGATAACTTGAATATGACACCTTGCATGTATGATTTGTTAGACTTTAAGTTTCTTATTAGAGTTATTTTTTGTTCTTGGAGTTTCCCAGGTCAGGGACGCTCTCATGTCATATCTTAAGATTTCGGTCTGGTGACCTCATGTCCATATCTAACATTTCCGGGTCAGTGGGACCTTCACTCGAATATGCTAAATTTCGGCTCAGAGGCTCCTCTCTCGTACTAAATTCTGCGAAAGGACCCTAACTCTTATATAACATCCAACGTGTTGTTCAATCTATTACCCAGTTTTTTTCAGAACATTTTCAAGACACTTGGGATTGCAGTCAGTACGTACCCAAGATTAGTAGAGAATCATCTTTGAAATAAATGCAAATGTACATGTGTACCTGGCGTGAACATGACAATCTGAATATCTGTAATGTTGATAGTTTGTATAATTTTATATCGCCTATTGTGGTTAAAAATATTTCTTGCAACAATTACTTATTACTGCTAAAGTAGGGTCTAGGTGGGGTGGTTTGTATATATGTTAAACGCAGAAACATTAAGAAAGCTGTGTGAAAAGAAGTGCTGAGACCAATGTCTATTGGGGTTTATGTAGACTATGTGTTAACAAGGGTTGGCTTGTGGCGGGCGCAGTGGTTAGCTCCGGCCTGAATGTAAAGCGGGACTATGCCTTTTTTCGATTATGGTGTGTTTTTGCTTGCCTAGCCAGTTCCGCATTAGGTGTATGGAAGATAAGCATTACGAGATCTGTTAAGATGTGCCGCGGTGTGAGTCGGTTGCCCCTGCTACGACCACAGCAGTGTATATGAGCGAAGAACTGATAACAACAATAGGTGCATGAGTTTATGATGAACCTTTAATGCATTGCTATGGGATAAGTGTTTGATACAGCTAGCTATAGTAGGTATTTTTAGTAAGGGGTTATGGTGGAAATTGAAGTTTCGTAGATTTAAGTGCATTCTGAATAGTGGAGGAGGGTTAAACCATTTTCTGTTATAATTGAAGGCTACAAAAGAATATAGCCCGTAAGATCACCATTGTGTTCTTGTATATAAACTCATTAAAAACTATACCCCAAGTATTACGCCCAAAAGAAACACCTGATTATTGTCTTAGAAAAAGAGATAATAGACTAGTGTGTTTTGTTTAAAGAGTTAATATAATATTTTTCTCTGTTAATTTATTGTAATGTAAAGCGAGGAACTATTTGTAATTTTATCCCAAATGATATAATATATGTATCTGGTAAAATATCACCAGAGTTTTAAATACACTCTACACTGGTTGTTAATTCCCTTCAGATGGTTTGTGCGATGTGGATACCCTGTTTTTATCTTACCACTTGGGGCTCATTTGTGGACATAACTGAAAAGAACTTGTGAGTCTCTATAGTTCCTACTTTATTGTTGATAGAAATCAGATCTTGTTATACACTGGGGTCTTGTGGACGATCACTGAAAGGAGTTAGTTTGTTCTTGGATATTATTATTGTTCTCAAATGAATTATCCTACTAGAAACTATAGAACTATTCTTTGTATACGACCCAATTAGACCACAATTGTACACGTTGGCTGAACAATTTCTTGAGTTGCTTGGTGGATCTTTGGGATATCTCCAACGTATTAAAATACTAAGGTGTGGTTAATACACTTATGATGTAGAGAAGCTTGGTCACATTTTGCCCGTGTACTGCAATTTTCTACGTTATTATGGAAATTAGCTATACCGGGCTTCCCTCCTTCTTGCAGTGCATCTGGTCTCTGATTTCCTCTTTTCTCTCTGTTTTTGATCTTTGGGGCATTGCTTCGAGTACGTGTGTGTTAGCCCTGGGTGCAGGTGTCAATTTTGGAACTTTGTCATCTGCATGTTGCGGATGTGCCGCTTAAACAGTTTGTTGAAAGATGTATTTTTTTGTGTGCCAAGTTTTGAAATCATGTTGAAGGCAAGGAGGTGATGCGTGAGTTTAAATGAGTGGAGAGTGAATAGGGAGACGCCTATCTGTCGTTTTATTTGGAAGGTATTGATATATTACGCTGCTGGTAATATACCCATTTGCCTGAGCACTCATTTACATTGTTTTTTATTGGCTTAAGTTTTTTTCTTTATGTTCATGGTGAACTGCTGCCTTGGGACGATGGATATTGCATCGTTGGTCTTTCGGTGTCTTGCCCAAATAGATGTTAAGAATACCTCGTTTTCCGTGGGTTTGTGATTTGCCGGTGTTCGCAATAACTACGCTTTTGTCATGGACGGAAGGGATCTGAATGGTGGCTGATCGATACCGTGAGTATAACAGTAACTACAATGTTAGTTTTGTCCGGATTAGGACCTTTAATTTTAAATATGCCTTCCACTGTAAAAACTGAATATCTAAATTAGAAAACGTCATCAAACTCCAATAACTCTGATCAACTAGGGATTGTTGTCATCTTTACTAAGATCATCAATTAAGTCAAAACTTTTCACCTCTACAATTATATAACGGTATATCATATATATATATATATATATATATATATTATATAATATAATATATATATATATATATTATAATATATTATATATATCGATATTCGACAAAGGGGCTTATAAATGTATGTAAGTATATTGCTTTATAAATTTTATTGGATATATTTATATATAATATATATTATTATATATATATATAATATATATAATATATATATATATATTATAATATATATAGAACATTCGATAAGATATTTATTACAAATGAACCACTTTTTCAGTTTTAATTTTAGACATTAATATAAGGTAACTGTTGTAATTAAGTTAATATGTAGCTATAGTCATAAATAAAAAGTGTCAACTAATAAAATACATAAATTAGTAGAATAACACTGGTGGCCAGATTCACCCCATCATCAATTGTTATGGTCAAGTTAGGCCCAGTGGATTGTAGCAACTAATATCTGTTTGTATACAAATAAATTTTACTTGTTGCGAGTATTAAATATCAGTCAACCTAAAGCAAAAATCATTTTCAAAAATTCTTAAAATGATCTCACAATTCATTGTTAATAATATAGTAAAGTTACCTCACATTTTATCAAAAAAGTGAAATCAGTTGAGGCCATTTTTATACCTAAATATTATATTGTTTTAAATTATATTAAAACTTCTAGAATTAAATATAACTTATTAACTAAACGTCTGTTAGTACGACTACTGGCCTGTTGTAGTACTCTTACTGCCATTCATGTCCTAATAATATATTTTACCCCACATGCACGATGCGCATTGTAAAATTTGACATACTTGTAAACTATCAATCACATTTCTGTCTATCCTATTGATTGGCGTCGGGGGCAAGGGCGTGCTAGACTGCCCATTGGATAAAAATCTGCTACAGCTGCCTCGCGGAAGAAAACCAACTTCATCGGACAGCTACGCTCAACTTCTTGCAACATCTCTATATTTCTTCAATTGAAGGTGTTTCAAGACCTAGTAAAATAAACCCCATTCAAATTGTGGAGCGTCACACCATGAAGTGAGCCATGAACATCCCACCAAATGTGATTGCCAAACAACCATCAAATCAAGTTGTCTTCTGCTGGGCGCCACTCTGTTCGTCATCCTGTGCGCGCCTGATTACCGTCTCAGCTGTCTTGCACGGTGCGGACCCTGAACTGCCGAGTAAGAGTACACTGACGTGTTCGATAGCCCTTCTCGAGTGACCTTAATGTGCGGCGGACCGGACCCTATGCTCTCAACTGACAGGCTGCCGTGCGGCCCGACAGTGCTGATTTGCAGGACAGTTGAGAGGCGGGAGTAGTGCTTCGCGCATTAGTCACTCGGGGGGACCTGTGAGTCTGGGCAGGGGGGCTTGGCGGAAGCGCCATTGATAAATCTGAAGGCAGCCGTCCGGAAGAAACGCCCACTGTCATCGTGAACGAACGGTCACTCTTCAACATCTCATATTCTTCAATTGAAGGTGGTTGTTGAGAACTGCTCTACCTTACCCTACACTGATTTTTGGATATCAAACCTTCCTTTGGATACCTATGTGATAGCAATACTCTCAAATTCGTTCCCTTCTATCTTGTATTTTTAAAAGTCCTATCTAGTTATCATATCATAGAGTCTCCATTTAGCAATGCCTCAGCCTTCCTTCTAGCAAACAGCTGACATTAACCATGGGGGTTGGCCCTGCTCTGATCCCTACCCCATGACTCCTGAAAACAGGTCAAACCTGTTTGTACTGGCGACGAGCAGGGTCACAAGGTGACTAGAGTTGTTTAAAAAATCGGGTCTTTTTTTAAATCGTTTTAATTGGTTTTTTTTATTGTATTTTTATTGTTTTTATGTTCAAAGATAAGACCATGGGATTTTTTTATACAATTTCTTTAGGGATTCCTATAATCGAAACCTCATCTACTAGAGATTTATGGTATGTATGTACCCTTACAATATATAATATAGCGGCTATGATATATACCGTAAAATATGGGGGGAAAAACGCGGTCCGGGAGGGAAAACCAGTCAGTTTAATAAATTGTTGATATTTTTTAAATTAAAATCATTTTCAATTAGAGAAAGGTTTTTAAGTAGCATATAGATTATATCTTTTTAAGTACATGTAAAAAATTTAAGTAAATTCTTCACAGCCTACTATGTCTATAAAATTTCCCAACCTTGAAAAAAAAATTTTTTTTTTTTTTGCAAAAAGAATTTCTAAGTACCGCTCAGTGACTTCGTAGAATTAAGGATATCGAGAATTGTGAGTTATGCATAATTGGTCAGAGTCGATTTTTAACCATTTTCCAAGGTAAAAAATTTAAAATATTGAAGCTTATTTTAAAGTTATTAAGTTTTTGTTATCCTTATATTATTTAGTAGATGTATATCGGGAAAAACCGTCAGGATAAGCCTATAAAGAAATGTCACTTTTTTTTTATAGTATTTCAATAATATACATTGGGGTTTTCTGCTCGATCATTTACTATAAACATATACTTGATTTTTTTCGGCTATACAGCCTTTCTTTCTTTCTATCCTAAATTAGGATGGAAAGAAAGAAGGGAGTCGTGAAAGTGTGCGTACACTAACTCTATGAATGAAAAAAATAAGAAAAGAAAAAAAAAAAAAAACAGGCCTATTTTGCCTATTTTAGTGCAAATATTATTATTAAAAAAAAATATTAAGATATTGATTGGGTTCATAATTTAAATTTATAACTATTGTGAAAAAATTTTGCGGCTAAAAGAGTTCCCGTAAAGATGTTGCGTCATTAGGCCTATTTCGTAATTATAAGTGTGCCTATAGTTTGTGTTTAATAAAGTGAAATTATATTATTGCCTAAAGAAATTAGTAAAAATTATTGTCATAATTTCATTTGTTTTTTCAATGCCTGTATTTATTTGCAAGCTATAGAAAAAAATGAAAAAAATAATTCAAGAATTTTGTTTACAAGAATTCAACCGGCTTTGGCAAAATGTTTAATGTCAAAAATATAACTTAGACTTGTTTTTTTCAATTCCAATATTGAATTTCGTATAATAATTATAGCGAGCTCTATTGTAATGCATATTTAAATTATATATGCTATTAATAATAGTTTGGACCCAAGCACCCAAAAAGAAATTAAATTCAATTGACGTGGTCTTTTCCTGACGCTACTGGACCGCTTTTTTCCGTATTCAGATTTTTGAAAAGTGGATATTTTCAAAAATTTTTTAAACTAAATTAATGTTCTGGATTTTTTTATTTTCTATTATGTCTAAAACATTAAGGACGAACTTCTAATATTTGAGAAAACGAACTGATTTAAAGTATAGGAGTATATACTTAAAATTTCGTATTTATTGCATTGATTCATTAAAAAAAAAATAAACGGCTATGTTCAATAAAGGTTTTTCCCCACGTTTTACCGGTATAATCTATATATATATAATATATATATATAATATTATATTATTATATATGTATTTATATAGATATTGTGTATTATAGTATATATATATATATATTTATAGATATATATTATATATATAATATGAATATAATACAGAGTATTAATATAATATCTATCATATATACACTATATTATATTATTGATATTAATAGTATATATATATAATAATATATATATATATAATATATATACTATAGATATATATCAATCATAATATAATATATATATAATATAATACCTGGTATATATTAGCATAGTATAGATATAATATATATATATATATATATATATAGATATATAGTATATATAAGTATACATAATAATATAATAATATCGATATAATAATATATATATATATATATAACCAGGTATATATATAATATAATATACGTATATTATATATATAGAACATAATATATTATAATAGATTACATATTATATATAGTATATATTATATATTATTATATAGTAGTACACTCAATTATAACAATATATTATATTATAATATATAGTATACCGTATATATATATATTCTATATAATAGAGAGAAAGAAGTTTTTTTAACTTTTATAAAAACAATTGCATACAAATAAAATACAATATACCTCATCCTTGAACACAATATTTCATAATTTTTCTCCAGGTTCAAGCTTTTCAGAAGGTCTACAATCTGAAGCAAGCAAATGCTAGACTGTGTGTAATAAGAAAAGCTAAAATGGGAGAATTGGTGAATTTTCCAGTCAGAGGACTTCTCCAGTATGGAATATCTCTGGGCGCTCACTCCAACAATGTTTCCGAATGCCCTTATTCTATATGATTTATTGTACATAAGGATATCTACCCACACAGATTCAACATCATGATTAGTTTTAATGCTAGTCATTAACACAGATTGCATATTGCTTTTAACATAAAGCACCACACCACCACCCTTCTTTCCTATACCCTGGTATAAAGTGAATATCTGTCTATTTCATATTCCTGAAAGGAGACTCTATACAATTCTTCATTAACCCATGCTTCAGCTATGCAAATAATGTCTAGATTCTCCTTTGTGGTATAACTAATCAGCCTATCTTTTTTACTTCTAAGGTTATGAGTATTTGTATAAAAGCATTTGATATTCGAAATGCTGTTACTTTTATTGCTATCATTTTTATTTGAGCCTGTCACAATGCTAGTTTTATTTATCTCACCACTATTAATTACCATTGCTATAATTCATATAAAGATTTAGCCCATCAACCCTAACTTTACCTAGTTTTTTGATAGACAAGCCTCCAAACTGGTAGTGAAAAGCTCCACACCTTTACAACTCAAGTGAACTTCGTCAACTGAAAAAAGATCTTTATCCAAAAATTTTCTCCACAAATCCAAAAACCTAACATTTCCTGAAAAACATTTCGTAACCCTTTCATTTACACCTAAAACCTTACATTAATGTCTTAATGTCTTAATGTCTTAATCCCCATTTCTGACCTACACCTAACCTAGGTAAAATCCCAGAAATAATGCACCTTCTTCCACTAGCTAGCTCCTATAATCTGCTATTAATTCTTCTGCCATTCTATGTCCTATATTATTTGTACCCACATGCACGATCGCATTTAAATTGACATTTGTAAACTCAATCTCTCTGTCTATCCTATCCACAATATCACTCACTTTGAAACCTGGATAGCATATTCTCAATCGTTTCCTTCTATCTGTATTTTTAAAAGTCCTATCTAGTTATCATATCAGAGAGTTTCCAATTAGCAATGCCTCAGCCTTCCCTTTAGAAAACCTGACTTTACCATTGGCCCTCTCTAATCTCTCCCCATCTGGAAGACAGTCAAACCTGTTACTGCAAATCACAAGGTGACTGACTTTAGAGATCCTAATCTTATTATTTCAATTATTTACAACTCTCCATTCATCTATAGCCCCACTAACTACTATTTTATCCCTTTTCCCTATCACCTTCCTGCCCAGATGAATCGCTAGCCTCTCTACCCCTGTATCTCACTCCCTCCTCGCCATCCCTACTAGCTTTTTTCCTAACACTTTCCTCCTTTCTCAACTCAAATACCAAATCATTCAATTCATTCATATTTTCACTCACCCTTGCAATCTTCTTCCTTAACAATACATTCTCTGCATTCAAAATACAAACAGGGGAGCTATTCATATATTCACCACTTACAGTCCCACAACTATCACACAGCATACAGTATTATTATATAGCACATCTTTTTAAAACACAAGCTGGGTAGCACTCTTTATATTTCAATAGTGTGATACAGGTTTAATTCCTTGGCATTAATCAGTTCTTTATTTCAAGAAGATAAACTTTATCTTAGACAGGTCAGCATAGGTATTTTAATAGTTTTATTTTGTGTATATATATATATATATATATATATATATATATATATATATATATATATTATATATATATATATATTATATATATATATATATATATATATATATATATATATATATATATATATATATATATATATTGTAAGGGCGAGAGACCCAGCTTTTAAAAATAGAAAGGTGTTACGAAGATTAGGATGATGGCAGATCGGCTCTACCCTAGTAAAAGAAGATCTAATTGTATCAGAGATCACTAAGATGGATGTGTAATATTATTATACAATTTGCTTCAGTTGGTTTGGCCTGGATATCAGTGACTACAAGGAAACTATTTGCATTCAGATATGTAATTAGTCTTTATGATTTATTATAAAAGTATAAATTTATACAAAAACAGTTATAAAAAGAACATTATAAGAAATAATACAATTCAACTTGTAGGCATGATTATTGATAATTAATAAATTTGAATACCATAATCAACTTGAAGTGCTATATTTACTTTGAACTTGGAATAAATTATTTATAAGATCACAGATAGTGTATACAAATTAGATCACAGAAAATGTATTCAAATTATGGTAATAGTAGCACAGAACGTCTTCACCGCCAATTTTTATAAAAATCACAGGATACACTCTAAAAAAATAATAATGAATAAAAAAAGCGAAAATGACTGAAATCTTTAGGAAAAAAAAGTTACAGCCTTTTCAAAGTTGTTAAAACTCCCATAGACTTTTATTTTTGATCCATTGTTCTTTTTCTTTAAAAACAACAGATATCCGGATGACCTCCTAAAAAAAAGATAATAATGAACCAAAATAAAACCAAAATCCAAAATTTCCTAATAAAATTTTTCCATACGCCTTTTTATTACAAAAGCGTCTCTCAGCCACTTACTCAGTTTTGGGGCAATCCTAGTTCAGGTCTCTGAAAGGATTTGAAGTTATACCAATAAAGAGATTTTCCCTCCTGTATAACCCTAACATATACATATAACCTGAACTAAGGAGCCTGAATGATACCTAACCCGTGGATGGATCAAAATGAACAAGATCTAAGGTGGATGTTTTAACAACTTTGAGAGCCTGTAACTTTTTTTTCTAAAGACGTCAGGGGTTTTGTTTTTTTTTTTATTCTTCTTATTCTTCATTTTTTTTGTGTGGCGGAGTATATCTTGTGATTTTTTATAAAAATCGGGCTCGTGAAACCCTCTACACCTACTATTACAAATCATATATATATTTGTAAATATATATATATATTTATATATTATATTTTATAATATATATATTATATATATTATATTATTATATACTTAGCCTATATAAATATATATATTTATATATAATATTATATATATAATTATATAATATATATATATATTATACCTGGTAATAAAATATTGAAAATCTCTCTCTTATATTTTTTAATAGATACGTGGATGAAATGTGAATATGCGAGCCGCGTTGCAACATTAAGAATGGTAAGCGAGCAATATGTTGCTCGCGAGCTACGAGGTGGGCATACACTGAGCATACTAGTGCTTACACTTCGCCGTAGACATAAAGGTGAAAGTATTCTCGCACGATGTCTCTCATACTTCGAGAGCGCCTATTACGAGGCACTTATAGATGAGGACTTGACCTGTATATAGTAAGCACAGGATATTTACTTTATACCACAGGGTCTTTTAGCCCACCATATCTTTCGAGTGTACATTGAGTAAGATTCAGTAAGATAAATATATATAATCCCACGAGCCATAGAAGCTCAGGAATTGATTAAGTGTAGAGACTCCTTGGAGAAGAGATATTGTAACAGTTTCGACACTTAATTCCTATTGCAATTCCGATTCCATACAATTTACCGCTTTCCCAGATTCAGAACCCTGTTAGAATCCCCTGAAATTCTCAACATATTGATACATATAAGACGAGTCATCAATGGATAACTCAGTATAGAACTTAAAGTAATTGAATTTAGGAATCCACGAGTGGAAATCTGTATATATCAGGCATAGTAACTGATAGTTTCACTTAGTTGGATCGCATACACCCTGAAGATAATTTATTAAATATGTATATATCAAACCATCCAAAGGGATAGAAGAAGTGAGCAGGAGGATGTGGCCGAAATATAAATCTCAGATATATGTCAATATAATGAAGTTAGTCCGACCTAACATTTCGCGACATATTGATTTATGATAGTCTCAACCATACAAAAACAAACCTGAATTCTCACAACTAACAAATATTGGTAGAGCATAAAAAGTTCGAAACACCAGGTCTCTGGGAATCCTGAAACACTGAAGAAGAATGCGTGTGGTGAGTACTGCGAAAGATCGGACTATCACAATGAGTGATAGTAGCTTACAAACTTCTCCTAGGTATTTGGTAGTTACTGAAGAAAAAAAAGGTCATATTAAGAGCTGAATGTGATCTTCTAAGTCACTTCGTCATCTCCCCAGAATACCATAGGGTGGTGATGTCAGTTTTGAGTCGTGGACCACATCCTGGTATTAATGTTCATCTAAAACGCATCACATCGGAAACACTTAGACTAACTCAGATATCAAATCGTATAGTCATCAGATCCACACGAGAATATACATCACTCATTGGCGCGATAATGAGATAGTGTCTCTCTGAATTATCAAAGCTACACAAAAAACATTTACAGCAGAGCGGTCTACCAATCAGTGCTAACTAAGAAAATTATGTAACAAAGACAAACCAACACAAACTACCGGAATAGATAGCCATGTCAAACTCGTACTCGAAAATACGGATGTTTATTTAGACAACACCTCTCGAAAGAGTGATCTGTTGTGCCTGATAGAGGGAGCTGATATCGTCAGATAAGTTTCTTTAGAGACTTACTTCTGGCTACTGAAATGTCAGATTCATAACTCGCAGTGTATAGAATGCAGGGAGTGACACAGTTTAATTCACTTGCGAGAGGAAAGTGAATGGATACAGCTAATGCTTGAAGACAGAACCCGTCCATCTCAACAGCGTGTCAAATTTCTGCGGCGTAGCTAGAAATATGTGGTAACTCTCTCATAGCCTGGATGTGACTATATCGCACACAAATATTAGAGGTACTACTAAACATAATTAACAAACCGTGTAGCGGAGATTGTACTTGCTTATGGGGATGCATAGTCGCCTTGCACATTAGAAAATGCACGCACGAAGAGACAACTTCTCACTCTATATGGTAGGATGAATGTCACCTTCACGAGCGACGATCCCAATATATAGTATAAGAGAACACTGATAATTTTAAGTATTGTCACTATTCTCTCAAATCACAGAAAGAAGAGTGGCACAGACGAGACAGTACTGTTTGGTATATAAGCTACACCAAGAAGGTGGATTACTTACCATATGTGTCGTGGTGGAAGGACTTCCCATATTTGGTGAAACAAATGATTTGTGGAATTAGCTCAAGTAATGGTATTTCGGTGATAGGCCAAATATACATATTTAGCACGAACATATATGCTCCCCCTTCTATCGAAGGATATGTCCGGACTTATGTTGCATAGTAAAGCTAGTTTATAACTTATGGTTCAGAGAAAGAAAATTGTTGCATCACTGAGAGATAGTTAAAGTAAGAGACAAAGATTTGCTTTCATTGATGGAAATTTCCTAGTGCGGAGAGATCATAATACTTTTGTGATCGGCATGAGGTGTCGTTGTTGTATATAGGGTCTTACTTCTGTTAATCGAGAGGAGAGAGGTCCGGAGTTCGCTATATTGTACACTCTGGGAACTAATTCGACGGTAAATTAACTAAATATTATAGACAGGGTTCTGGCAAGATGATAAGAAATTTTCCCCAAACGGGAGTAAGACGGTAATGCTTTACGTCCATGGAGGCGTGTATACGAGAGCACGGGGAACACATATTCTCACTAGGGACATTTGGTCGTTATTGAATAGATCTCACAGAGTATATGGGAGATGATGCATTACCAAAACGATCAACCTGCATGGTGACATAGGTGACTATTAGCAATCATCATAGAGTTGGGACATATGATGAACTTCAATGAGAAAATTTAGAGGATAAAAGCACGATAGTACCTCGGGAGGCAGTCCTCCAAATCGCAAATCGATGTTTGGAGATCTAAAGCAGGACACGATGAGTAAAAATCAGTATCCACAGCTACATCCGTACACAAGCGGCATCAAAAAAGACCCCTATGTCATAGGTTCCTTGATCCACAGAGTGGCCAAGAGGAGGAAGGTAGGTTATCGGAATAGATATCAACGGATGGTGAGGTTTACCTTATTTCTTATCTGAAATACTGTATTTTGTCTTTCTCATACCACACAACTATCTATAAAAAGCTACATGCTATACCTCAAATAACAAACCACCATCTCAATAGATTAAGCACAAATACAAGATCAAACTAATTTGTATGTAATTAATAATATAATAATAATGGCTATGAGAGCGTGCACCGCGGAACTGCGCCATCACAACGCCTTGAGGTATAAACTCACTCCAAAATTCCAACCCTATGGGTTGGGCTGTGCGCTGTGGGCTCGAGTATTAAAGTACCCGGAACTCCAATGAAGCCCAATCCCTAAGTAAGACAAAACAGCATCCAGTGCACCACACTCGATAGACGCTGTAAAGCACCATAAAGTTAAAAACCCAATATGCGGGACAGGGCTTGGTGTGGCATAGCAAAAGCGTTTTAGGAGGTCCTCCTTACATATTAGGACTACTGGCACGAGAGAGAAATAAGGCGAGAAATCACACGGTTTTGATCATGTACCTCACTCACAGGGAATAGGTGACACATAGATGGGCAATATAGATGAAGCAGATTTAGTAGAACAACATGACGATAGATAACAAGTGTATCAAAGGGGGATAACATGGACTGAGACTACCTACACAAGAGAGCAAATGAATACACGTAAGGTATAAGAAATGATATAACAAAATAGGAGAACTGGTTACAAACTGGCAAGGGATGGTTAATAACAAAAAAAAATTCATAAAAATAAAAAAAAAACAAATGAGTGGGCTAATTAATAAAAATACATTAGTCCCAACTAATAAAATAACATATATCAAAATAAAATAATAAATAATAAAATAATCAAATATTAAGCTGAGATATATAATCAGATAATAATTAATAATAAACAAAATGAAAACTAAAATCAAACTTTATCTTACCATTTCAATGGGAACTATTTCTTCCATTTCAACTGAGAAAAAAAGAAAAGGACTTAAGACCGACTCAGGAATTAAATATAAACATATATAACATATATAACACGCTGGAAAAGCTATGTTATACCAAAGATGTAAAAATTTATTTATATATATAACATCATATATCTATATAAATTAAATAAATTAATTACCATATAGGGAAATTGATATAAAATATCTTAATATGCATGTACACGCTTTTTACTGTTTATTATTAAAAAGTGATGACAAACAAGAAAGAGAGCAGAGTGCATAACTGAGAGAGCCTCTGAATTATAGTTTCGCAGAGCGATAGCCGGAAGACAGGAGGGATTATGAGTGAAGAATATAAAAAGAAGTAGATAAGCAAGGTATAAACATTGCGGAGTGATAACTATTATTAACTAAAGTGCAGAAATTAGCAAAGCTCTAGAGGTAAGCGTAGACATTTGGAGAGGATGGTAGCGTAAGGCAGGGTGGCCAGGGAAGGTGCGACTGGAGACCGGAGAGAGGCAGACTACAAGGGAATGACCACGAAAAGAGACTGAAGTACTACTGTATGAAGATTTCGCTCTGAAAGACATCAAATTCCCATCTCCTAATGAATCCAGCTGATCAAAGAACGGTCTTGGAAGATTTAGAGAGAGGATACGGTGGATGGGAGTCTAAGCCTGTGCTGACAGGCCCTCTATATGAGCCTTCCACTGGGAGTGGATGTAGCTACGTTATAAGTGAAACCATTCTGCAGTTGTTTTTTTCTAAGGGACTTTCAAACGAGTGCGGAGAGGCACAAAGAATTAGAAAGGATAAGAGAGAAATTAAAATGTCGCTCATACACAGGACGGAGTGAAAGAGATCAAAGTAATGGAATGTTTAAAAGGATGAAAGACGGAACTCCCTGACTTAGAAAAATAGACTAAACTAACAGGAAAGGTATTTAAAGTAATAAGCGGATTGAACTATGAGGAAATATGCTTTTGTGGAGAAAAATATGATTAAAAAAAGTAATAAACTTTTCCTCTCACCACAAAATTGGTTTCCAGAACCCTGGAATCCTCTCTCTTTTGATGATTGGAATCAGGGTCTTGATATAAAAACAAGAAATATTGTAGGAGTTATCAAGAAAAGGTTGAGTAACATCCATATATCAAAATAAGCGACACCCTTGCTCACACTGGAAACGTAGATATCAATATTTTTTATTACAACTGTGATTAATTAATAATTTATGAAAATAATTCTCGTATTCTTAACTATACTACTTTCTCTAATCCGAGTAAATATGTTCAACGTAAATAAATAGGTGTATTTCTCCGTCCTCCATTTCTCATCATGCACAAAAATCAAAATGCTCATTCTTATTATTTCAATTTTACCTTTGCACATCAATCGAGTTCAATGTTCATATTATTGATATTAGAGTGGATAATGAGAAAGTGTTCAGACCTTGAAAGCATTTTGTAATATTAATAACCGAATAATAATAATATATAAATAGATAATAATACAAACTCAATCAATAATAATACATCATATCATAATAATAATATAAAAATATAATAATATTTTTTTTATAATATTTTTAATATAATAATAATAAACTTAACACACCTTGTTCATACACCATTCTTCTTACACCTTTTAACCCTACTTTCGAAAATTATAATAACTCATCAAATCTATAAAAATATACTGTATACATACCAGTTTTTAATAAATAATTAATAATAACTATTAATAAAAACTCAGTAAATATATAATAATAGATAACAAATAAGCCTCAAATAATAAAACTGTTAATATTACTCTCCCTATTCACTGGAAACTTCCTCCCAATGAATTTGTTGCAAAAGCTTTGACCATATTGTTTTCTAAATCTTCTGAATCTTTCTAAAGTTCATACTTAATTTCCATTCTGCGCTAATATCCATAATAATCAATTTAAATATCGCAATGCGACAAATTCTTTCCTGGCCGCCAAAACTTACTATTCTTGCTCTATAAATAATAATTAAAAATGTTTATAACTACTCCTTAGCTAACAGTATATTTATCTAATAATGAAGACGAATATATAACCTACTAACAAATGTAAGCTCTTATAACCAAAACTGATTCATATTTTCTTTTATGTATTTATTTATTAGATTTTTTTGCTTCATTGATTTTTGAATTGGGTTCAAAGTCAACACATGGCTGAACGACACATAAATTGAAATATTTGTTAAAAAGTGTTTTACGCAATACCCATTCTTTCAAAAAGTTGGAGAACTAGGGAGATTCTTACATTTAACTCAATTTGTTATACATTCAATTTACTTTTTCTCTACCCTTAAAAAGCAGATTTCTCTATCTCCACAAAATATCTAGGCTATTAGGCTAAGACATGACCACCAGAAGATGGTAGAGAAAAGCTTAGATTGGGTTAGGGTAAAGACATGACCACCAGGAGGTAGGAAAATGGATAGGATTCAGGAGGGCGTGTGTTATTGTGAGAGAGGAGAGAGAGAGAGACGAGAGAGAGAGAGAGAGATAGAGAGAGAGAGAGAGAGACTTAACAGAAGTAGGACACGTAAGAGTAACATATGTAGACGAAGAAGAGAGAAAGTAAGAAAACGATAAAATCATAGCTGTTTTTACGAGAGAGACGAGAGAGAGGGAGAGAGAGAGAGAGATGTATAGGAGAGAGAGAGTAGAGAGAGAGGCGAGAGGGCAATATGAGAGTCCGAGAAAAAAACTCATGTTTAGCTTTTATATGCGAGAGAGAGAGAGGAAGGGACCAATGACTAATATGGAGAGAGAGAGACTGAAGAGAGAGGAAGCACACGAGGTAGAGAACGAAGAGAGAAGAAGAGGGAGATGAGAAGTTAGATGTGAGAGCATGATGTCAGAGAGAGAGAGAATAAAAATAAAGAAAAAAGGAATAAATAAACAGTCTTTAAAAAAAAAAAAAGACCTGTTATTTATTGAATAAGAAGAGAAGAAGAGAGGAGAGAGAGCAGAGAAGAGAGGAGAGCAAGGAGAGAGAGAGGAGTTAAGCCAGAGATGAAGAGAAATTAGATAGAGAGCACGAGAAGCAAATCCAATAAATATAAACATAAAAAAAAACAGCCTGTTTTATGAGAGAAGCGGAGAGAGAGAAAGATGAGGGCAGAGCAGAGAGAGTAAGAGAGGTTTGATGAGACGGAGCAGAAGAGAGAGAGAGAGTAGAGAGAGAGAAAGAGAGTAAGAGAAGAAGGTAAGAGAGAGAGAGCAGAGACGCAAGAGAGAGAAGAAGAGAGAGTAGAGAGAGAGGAGAGATAGAGACGCAAGAGAAAAGAAGAATGAAAGAGAGAGAAAGAGAGAGAAGAGAGAGAGAGGAGAGAGAGTAGAGGAGGAGAGAGAGAGAGAGAGAGACTTGATGACGTAGAGGAGAATAAGAGAGAGAGAGAGAGAGGAGAGAGAGAAGTAGATGCAAGAGGTGAGATTGAAAGACAGATTAGGAGGAGAGAGAGATAGGATGGGGCATGAGAGGAGACACATAGCAACTTGGTGAGAAGAGAAGAGAAAGGAAGGAGAGAGAGAGGAGAGAGAGAGATGAGAGAAGGAGAGAGAGAAGAGAGGGAGAGAGAGAGATGGAGAGAGAGAGATAAATGAAAAGAAAAAAAAGGAATAAGTAAAAAGCAAATGAACCTAAAGATAAAAAAAGTGAAAAGAAAAAGAGAGGGGGACCCACCCACACCTCCCAAACTATTATGAGGTTGCTGGACTTTTGACAGTCGGAAGAAGCGATGGTTTTGCCCCCCACTGAAATAACTACAAGAAGGCTACCAACGTTTTGAAGAGGTCCAATAACCCGACTTTACCTCCTCTAAGCACCCTCCGCTTAAGCGTTAAGATATGTGTTGTGGGGCAAATATTGGAAAACAAATAATGAATCCACCTCTCGCTATGGGCATGGGGATCATCTTTACTCAATCTCAGGTGCTACAAGATGCCACCTTTTCTAGCATGTGTTGCTATTTTCGTATCCCTTATAATTTGATTAAGACTAGGTGACTAGCATTATCGAGCTATAACCAGATACATTCCGTCTAAAACATTTTAGGACACTCAACAGTAAAATACATAGGGTTCTATATAAATATAATATTTTGTGAAGGGTAAACTGGCCAACAACGAAAAAAAGCAATGTTGGTGCGTTCTATAAACTTTAAACGGTTTTGAAAACATGTACCAGGAATACTTTGTCGTAAGTACTGATTAAACGATTTGAGGTTATTTTTCCACGATAATCTCAATGTGCTAAACATAGCAATTAAACCGAAGAAAACAGAAGTAAAAGATAATTGTATCAATGACTAAAAACCCTAAACACACCTTAGCGCACCATTCAAGAGAATAAAACAAATTACTAATAAGGCTACTGAAACATTAACAAGAGTGCATGACTATAAAAACAGTAAAATACAAACGAACCTAGCACCACGAGGGTACACAACGTTACAATTCGGGCTAATGTTCAGGCTTGCATGACTTTTTTCACAAAATAGCTATATCTCTATATCAATATCAATTGTTAATAGCTTTAACGATTAATCACACACTAAAATCTAGAAATTTTGATTGTCACGTCGCATCATTATGTCGCAGTTATGAAAAAAGTCGGGGTAGGATGGTATTATTCTGAGATGGAAGATATAACACCATAGCTAAGGGAGTGGCTTCCGACCATAAATAAATGAGTTCTATAATATATAACCACCTGGGATTACGGAATTCACTATAACCTTAAAACATACTACACATCTAATACTCGGGCAGTATTCCGTCACTGAGGACAAAATTAATATGTCCTAACGCACGTATAACAGCAAATGCTAGTGAAGAATATTTGGCGGGTACGCGCGAGTTGCTAATCTCAATAAAGTAGAGGGACATAAACCAGTCCTACAACGCAATCCCCATAGGTAACTAAGAAATATAATAAATGTATTACAAACACTGACAACTTGACACTACAAATCGCTCCCCATATCCTTCATAACATAGGGGTAGACAACAATATTAGGTGTATTTCTATGACGTAGGATATGCCGTGTTAGAAGTGCTAGAAAACGTAGGGTGATGGATATTAAATGATCATAAAGCGAGAAGCATCCTAGCACCTCTCCTCATTATCAGACCACACTACCAATTAGCAGTTATACCACATCTAAACCAAAGTTATTTTCTCCTTAACACTTAAACCAAAACGGGGACAATTAGACGCAAGTAAAAGTAACTTAGCATTGGACCAATAAGACAAAACATCGTAACTCTAATGTTCATTTAATCTCCTATTGTTTATATGTTCCTCGGAAGTCATTATCTCCAGCATATTTATTATACTCTAAATTTTTGAAACATTTGACAGTAAGAGTTACGTATATTGACAAAACCAATTTATCATAAACCTGTCTAATTATCCAATACACCGAAGTGCTATGAAACGGAAGTTGAGGAGAGCGCGGAGGTAACCTGTATAAACCAATGATATCAATCCACATCATACGAATAAAGAGAAACATAAAATATCATAAGTTTTTTGGAAATAATATATCCATAAGTAATTATGGTTTAAAGTTCTACTCACCTACGAGAAGTATCAATCCTGTACGTTCAAGAAATAAACATAGGTCAGTATATCAATCAGAGAACCACAATCAACCTCCCCCGAGGGCTATACCCCCACGCCCCTCCTTCCCAAATTAGACTATATTTTGATTCATCTTATGCTGAATGTATGCATTTGAATATCATGAAGTCACCATTTCAGCGAGTGATCATTTTCGGCTACCGCTGAGACATTCAATATATTACACAATAAAAAGCTAATAAGAGTTTTTTCTCGATTTATATGTAATATCGTAGTAGGGCTAGCACTTGAGTAGTACCGGGAATATACTGCTAACGTAACAATAGTTTTATTCACACATTAGATCACAAGATAAACTAAGTAGCGATAATGAGAACCTAAGAACAACAGGTAAGAAAGTACACTTTATAAAATATAACACTTGTACCAAACCCGGGAGTACGAAAATAGCCTAACTGAATAAGCTCATTCAACGTTCTTTTTGGGATGTTGGATGGCCTGTGATAAGTAACTCGGTTCTGTTACTCGCGCAGCAGAGTCAGTGTTTCGAATACCCGCCTAATTACGAATAAACTACTTAACATTAACAACTTCCGGCACTTAACGTACAGGGGTAAAGTACCGGTAACACTGAGTAAATTTCTTTGACTCAATTTGTCTTTA
>JABUQX010021832.1:0-20000 GCA_015478945.1 Trachelipus rathkii
TTTACTTCTGTAAATTTTAAGCAGTTTTCTTTTTTCATAAAAATAACATTGTAAGCAAAATGTGTGTATTTTCAGGCGCGTTTTGGAAGATGGGTAACAATTTTGTCTGACTTTCAAGGAGTTGAATCAGGAAGGAGGTCCAGATAATATAGATTAATGTATACAAGAGAAGGTAAGTAAAGAGCGGCCTATTGGCGGTTAAAGCATTTTCATAAAATATACCTATTGCGTATTTTCTTTTCAAATTAGATATTTTTAAAAGTAAATGAAGGTATATATATATAATACAGGACAATACACAACTTGATAGCAACGTTAATCATCTTAATAAATTAAAATTTTATGGAATGAATAAAAAATACATCATTTCGATCGAAATACTAGATGAAACTGGCTTATTCACTGTAAAACCCACCCTCCTCTGCTAAATTTAGGGCCATGATTAATGTTTTACTTTAAAAAAGCAATATAATATATATTAATATTTATATATATATTATATATAATATATATAATATATATATATGATATATATATTATATATTATATAGTTAGTCATATTAATATATATATAGTATATATTATATATACTAATACTATATATATAGTATCTGAGGTGACTATCTAAACTCCGTGCTTAGCACGAAGTTAATATTATAGAAAGGATCGCATCTTTTACAAATTTCATAATGTTGATAAAATTCTTATTTTTTTTTGCGAACTTGGTCAAATGAATGAAATATTGCATAGAGACTATAAGAAGATTATTAAACAGTGAAAAAAAGTGTATATTTTTTATTTTTTTTTTTAAAATGATATTATACGTATGCGAATAGATTAATGTTACGTTTAATCATTTCTCTTTTCGAAAAACGACTTGTATGGTTCTCATATTGTAAAACATAAATTGGGAAATAGTCAAAGAAATATTCTAGTCTAAAAAAATTTTTTTTTATGTTTTATATAACTGCTTTTTTTATTAATTTATTTAATGAAATAAAAAATGAGCACTTAAGCTCAATTTTATAAATCAAGTTTCCCTGAAAGAATTTTTGATTATCCTAGTCAAATTAATAAACAAGGGAGCTTTTACGTAAGACATTTTTATTACTTATTCTAAAAAAATCTTATTATAGAAAATTCGAAATCATTAATTTCAGCGGTTTCTCTTGCAGTACTTTCTTTGAATACGGCATTTACAATATACAAAGGTATTAATATTAATTTTCTGGTATCCTTCATAGATCTTTATGTTTTATTTTTTCATCAACTGCTCTCCTTCTAAAAAATCTTTTATTAGTCGGTGACATTTCATGGTTTAGTTTTGGGCAAACCTTACTGATTAGTGTGCATGAAAATTTCACCTCGGACCTTTCGGAGTAACACTAACTTCCAAACATCTTCGGAAAAATTAAATTTCAAACCTTTGACTGTTGTCAATACTTTTGCTATTTTATTTTGTTGTCACATAATTTTAAAGAATTACCTTTTGTAAAAATTTGAAATTGCTTAGGGCTTGAGGAGAATATCTGAAAAAGTGAAGTAATTTTTAGTTGAGAGAACCTATTTCTTATTATGTCCATTTAAGATAAGTAGTAGTATTTGTGTTAAATGCCATTAATTTTGTTGTTTATGAGATTATTTTATTGGCTTCTAAATTTCATTTTCTTATGAAATAAGAACTTTCTCTAGCAAACTCAAAAGGTCTTCACATACCACCTATTATAGCTGTTGTATTTTAAAATAAGTTTTGGTCATTTTTGTTTTGTAATATTTTTATGAAAAATGTCAGAAGAATAATTGAAATTTATTAAAATCTTTGTGTTGTGATTATCCAAACTTATTATCTCATATAAAGCACCTATAAAAATGTGTAAAAACATGGCCAGACTTGAAATTTAGCTTGGGAGCATATATAACTTCAACGTCCAAAGATAATACGTTTACTCTCTTTATTGGTGTTGATGTTACTTCTGCATTAAATCGTTTGCTAAAAGTTTCATTAAGAATTTCTTTAGAAACGCTTATTTTCATTGCTTTATGTTTATTTTTCTCTATTTTGGTTTTAATTTCAGGATTGTGTTTACCGCCCTCTTCGATTTCCTTCAAGCTCCTTTGACATTTTATTTTGTCAATGTTCTTTCTTTTGTTAGTTTCATTTTTTAAATTTGTGTTGCTTCAATTTTTGGTAATATTACCATGTAACCCCTTCCTTTCTGTTTGTCACCCATTTTTTTATTAACCATTTTAAGAATATTTTTGTTTTTTCTTTTTTTGTTTCTATTATTAGTTTATACCAGTTTTCTGTTTCAGTTTCTAATGAATTATTTTAATATTTCTTCTATTTCGTAAGTTTTGAAAGTTAATTCCCCACGTTTTTTGACTATGCCTTAATTGATTTTCACTAACGTATATAGTATTTCAAAATTTCTTCGTTTTCATTCTTTATAAACATTTTAAATTCCGATTCGCTTATTTATTCTACTAGGTTCTGTTTTCACTCTAGATTTTATTTGACCGAAACTTTATTCTTACTTCAAATTCTTTAGTTTTAGGAATTATGTATAATGTAAAGATATATATTTATGAACTCGGCTGCACTTGACTTTTTCTTTTCTATAAGTCTTTGATTAATATCTGCAAACGCTGATTCTACTGTAGCGTTCCACAAAATATCTATCACGCTCAGTCATATTAACAGTTGTGTTCTTCACCAATGTGCTTGTCCATAAAGGCCAGATTCTCTTTCTTGACATTTAATGCCCCATTTCTTATTTCTGCGACTTTTATATAATTTATAATTGAAGGAATTTTATTTTATATTATGTCGATAATGCCGTTTTTCTAAGTTTTTCTACATCATCAGGAGCAATGAATTTTTCTTTCAAAATATTTGCAAAACCTTCCCCAAATTTGCTTTTATTTATTAAAAATTCTACGTCTTCTTCGGTTTCATTTGTACCATGGGTATAGGTTGATGCTACTATTAAATAAATAAAATATTGTTTGATCTTTTATAGTATTAGCTGTAATTTTATCAAAGGCATTCTTTAAATTTATTTTCTTTTGGCATTTTCCGTAACACCTGATTCATAAAATTTGCCGAATATATGCGTACAACAGTTTTTATCTTCACTGGTTTGTTACGAAATTCATTTTCATATGATTTGTCCAGATAAGTTGCTAAACCTTCCTCATTGAAAATTATCAACGCAGCGCCTATCGTTACTTTCCTGTCGTCAACAATTGTCTGTGGGTGAAAAGCCTTTTTTAATATTTTTTCAGCACTGTTCTTTATTTCTCTAAAAAAGTTTTTAATTTCGTGTGTTGTTTGACTTTCGGTAATGTATGAGGCAACTGAGATAGATAGATATGTCACTATTGGAATACCTGAGAAAAAGGATCCACGAAGTGTCGTAAATATCCTCTCTCTGTACTTATAGCGTGGATATAATATATAATAAATAATGAAACGCTGCGTTTATGAATTTAATCCGACCATAACTAGATAATCTATCTCACGATAAATATTAATATAGTACAAGTGTTCGAAAAAGAAACAAAATATCACGAGAGTACACACAAATAGTATAGTACTACTTATATTTTTTAACACCGGCATTTATAGTCTTATTTATAGACGCCTCTCACTCACTCACACTCACTCCACTCTCAATATCAGGAGATCCTGAACCTATAAACAATTTCATCTGGCCTTTAACTCTACCGATTATCATGATTTTTTTAAGGAACTAGTTTAGAATTATTTTTTGGCTATTCTAATTATTTTAGATATGAATAAAAGAATAGTAATAGGGTAAAATATAAAAAGTGTTTATACACACAATTAGGGAAATTTGAGTATTTAAAAATGAAATAAAACCCTTGGAATTTGACTCATATATATATAATAATATATATATATCATATATAATCTTAATTCCAATTTAAATAAAAAAAAATCTTTGAAAAAAGAGATTTAGGAATGTACCTGATTTCTTGAAGATATTCATTAATAAATAAATACATAAATTTTTAACAATTTATATTTATTTTCCTTTTTCTCAACGTTTGATATATTCAAATTTCGAATATTTTTTCCCTGTTAAAAACTCGGAAAAATTATAATCTTGGCCTAATTTTAATTTGAAATCATAGTAAACAGCGATAACAAAAAAAAAAAAGGATTTGAATGTAGGAATTTTTAGTTTCTTTTGCATCAATTTTTAACAAAGGAGTAATGGGAATTAAAATTATTCTTTCTTAAACTAAAGAAAATTTAACCCTCTTTTATTTAGTGTAAATTTACAGTTAACCCTGGCAGAAAACCCCGGTTTTTTCTGATTTTTTGGCCGGGGCCGGGCACTAAAAATGCCTGATTTTTGGCCGGGCCCGGGCCGGGGCCGATTCGTTCCTAATATATATATATATATAAGTATATATAATATTATATATTATATATATATAATATTGATATATATATATATATATATATATATATAATATATATATATATATATATATATATATACCGTGATATATATATATATATAATATATATATAATATATATATATATATATACTATATATAATATATATATATAGGTATAGTATATTATTATATATATATTATATTATATATAATTATATATATATATACTATAGTATATATATATATATATATATATATATATATATAATATATATATATATATATATATATATCTATATGATATATATATAAATATATATATATGGGAAATTTGCACTTGTTAAATCACCGTTCGAAATCAACCGAAAATTTTCAAATGTTCAATAGAAATTTATAAGTTTCAGAAAAGTTAAGTTTAACGATCGGTTTTTTTAAGAAAATTCTTTAGTAGCAAGCTTCTGGAATTTAATTCCAGAAGCTTGCCACTAACAATTTTCTTAAAAACTCAACTCAACTTAACTTTTCTGAACTTAAGAAAATTTTTTTGAACTTAGAAAATTTTTTCGGTGATTCGAAGGTGATTTAAAAATCTATTACCCCAATATTATATATTATATAATATAGATATATAATATATATATATATATATTTTAGTATTATATATATAGTATATTAATATTATTTATATATATATATATATATATATAGTTATTATAATATTTAACTCCTCCTCCTTTTACAAGAATCAGACAGTCTCGCTAAACATTACGGTAACATCTCCCGCAAACCAACACACCCAGATAACAGGAAAACAAAAAACAACTAGAAACTCAAACTAGATCTCAACCACCTACCCCCATTCACAACAATCATGATAACAGAAACATAAAAGAACCTCAAAATTCCAACAGCAACAGGCCCAGACTCTATCTAACCTCGGCACTTAAAAACACCTGGGGAGATAAATGCAATCCTCCTATTACAGACATCTGTCAATAAATCTGGCACTCACTACATTCCCCGCAATCTGGAACAAGCAACATTAATCCTAAACTCAACAAAAAAGACGCCAACTCCCCTTGGCCTATCGCCCAATTTCTCTGCTCTGGCCCAATCAGTAAATTGCTAGAGAAATTAATATTCAATAATAAATTTCCCAACTATTCCTCTCCCCAGACTTTCCAACACGGATTTAAAAGCAACCACTTTACAACCACAGCCCTCACACTTCCCTCACACAACACAGTCATTAACGGCTTCAACCAATCACCTTCCCATAGAATTCAATACTCACGCAATTGACATAGAAAAAAGGCATTTGACTACCGTCCCACTCACTTCACTATTTCAAAAAAAAATCCCTCCATTTCTTTTTAGAAAAAAATTGACAAAAAATATTTCAATTTCTCACTAACCGTTTTGCAAAAGTATTATATAAACAACAATCTCTCCCACTCACTATCAAAAATTAACAAACGGCGTTCCCTCAGGGAGCCATTCTCTCTGTCCATTTTATTCAATCTTTTTCACTGCAGACCTACCCACCCCAATCCACCACTCAGCCAAACTAATCACGTATGCAGACGACATTAGCCTCATTTTCCAACTAGACGTAAACATCAGCCACACAACAAGTACTCAAGAATGACTACATCTTTAGAAAACTGGTTAGTCACCAACAGACATGACAGCATCCCCGCCTTAATGTCCTCTATCATCCTTATTCACCCTGACCGACATCATCCTCCCTCCATCCTTAATTAATCCTGCAAAAAAAACCCTCCCTACCATCCCTTAAAATTACTCCTGAACAAAAACCCTCCGCACTTAACAAACCCCAAAAATAACTAGGACTTACATCGTACACCCACATGACATTTTCCCCATATTGGACGCAAATCACTTCACATACCCATACCAAATGACTTTGACCGGAGACTTTCCCAACACAATTTCGCGACAGCAAACACACACTTAACTCTATCTATAAGCAACCCTTAGAATCTAACTTAAAATTACGGCTTCCCAGCATGGTTCCCTGCTAATTTCAAAATCAAACACAAACTAACTAACAAACTGTCCAAAACGCAGCCCTTAGAATTATCACACGTTGCACTAAAACCACCCCAATCCAACATTTTACCACGATGAACTCATCCTCCCCATTCCACACATCTGGAGATGGTAGGGACGCAATTCTACCAGAAGACCCGTAACCCAATAATATCATTATATTCCAATCCCCCTCGCAAAGCAAAAAGTGCCTTTTGATAGGTGAATTTTACAACATTAAATAAATATAAAATTTTTCCCCCCCCAACCCCCCCTTCTTTCCCCACCCCAATGGCCTGGAGTTCACATTCATTCCCTACCTAAAAACACTTAACCTTCAAACCGCCCAAATAAATACTTTATAAATACCTTAATAAATACTCTTCCCCAATAGAAGAACACGCTGTCTAGAAGAAGCCAAATGGACCTCGCTCGGCGCAGATCGGGTCAACGCACCCGAGACTCATGCAATATAAACATAGATTTAAACTAGACACAACGTCAACCTGCCACCACTTGCACAGATGCCACCAATTTCTCAGGATATACAATAGGCACCGTCCTTCTGAGATGCCAGCTCTCTGACGCCGCCCTCATGCGTCTTTTTGTATCCTCATCCGTCGACCTGTCGGAACCGCCCGGGTGGCGCGGTCGGCTTCCTGGAAGCAGTGTGGCCCTCCAAATTAAGGTGGGCCAGGGCAGAAGTAAGTATATAGGTATATATATTGTATATATACTATATAATATATATATATATTATATATATATTAATATATATATAGTATATATAGTATATATATTAGTATATTATATATGCTATATACTAGACAAAGAAAGTGGTCATAATAGGCCGTTCCATCGGGGGAACTTGCCACTATAAAAAAAGTAACGTGACAGTAACTGTACCTAATGGGTGTGTCATGGAAATCAGTTCAAATGGCAAGCGCGACCTCTAAAAATTCGAATTTTAGATCTGAAATTTCATCATTATATTCTTTTTCAACAATTTAAATCAAAATGAAAGAAAAAATTATTTTTTTTACCCCCATTTTTACATAGTCTATATATATTATATATATATATATATAATATATATATATATATGCTAACGGATATATATAGTATAATTATATATATATATATATATATATAAAAATTAAATAATTTTAATTTATATATATATATATATATATACCGTATATATATATAAAATTATTACTTGGCTGCTAAAATAAGTAAATAAAGAAATAGTAAGCATTTTATTTAATTTTATATTAGGCCTTAAATGCTATGTTACCTTTTTCCAAGCTTGCTTTTCATCTTCAGATGAGCTTTCCAGTTCAACTATTAGAATACATTTCAAGGCTTCCAATTTTTCTCTCGCTTCATATTTGGATTTGTATGGGTCATTGGGAGGATCTTGTTTACTTTTATTTTCAAGCAGGTCATAAACCTCTTCATATAATCCAATCACATCCATAATCAATATTATTACTTGAAATCTGATTCTAGAGTTTAGACACCTTTGTAAAATTAATTATTCATTAATTATTACAGATTAAATTTAGGAAGCTTCATGGAAAATATAAAGATGTACCATACTGTTAAAAAAAAATTTATGAAAATTTCTTACAGTATTTCCTGTTACAACTAATGAAAATAAGCCTTTATATATATATATATATATATATATATATATATATATATTTATATATATATATATATAGTTATATATATATTAATACGTATATATTATATAATTATATATAGTATATAGTATATAATTTATATATATATATATATATATATATATATAAGGGAGCTCATTTTTAAGACACAAATATGGTGTCACATTTCATTTTAAGACACACATATGGTGTCACATATTATTTAAGACACAAACATGGTGTCACACATTAATTCTAAGACACAAATATGGTGTCACATCCTTTAAGTTTTGTTATTTTATTTATTTATATGTTATATTATCAAACAATCTTCATTTATAACTTTATATATGACATACTTAAAATGATTACCGGTATTACTGAACTCTTATATACTCCAGCCATAGAAAATTATCTTATTGATTAAAGTGTATGATTAATGATTTTTGATACACGAAGGCAAACTTTTTGTACTATCACCATATAGTCGACATCTAAATTGTAGCAGTGTGACACTAGAAACCAGAGGTCATTGTAATAATAAGAGAGAAGAGAAGATTGGGGCAAGGTTAGTCTTAAACTTTTGTTCTTCCAACGAATCTGTTTAGGGTAAAAACTGTAAAAATCTGAAATAATTAATATATGGGAAAAATCTTAAATATTACTAAAATACCTTAAAATAATATTAAGAACTTAAATTAAAATTAAAGGATAAAAGGATAAAATTAATTAAAGGATAAAAAGTTTATAATATTTATGTTGACAGCAATTTTAATTGGATTTCTTATCAGGGGAAATTACACCAAACAAAACGAAACCCCTTCCCACGGAATACTAATTCGGTACGGGTAAATTTATTTAATTATATTTCATAAATAAAATAAAATAAGTTTACATATAATATATAAATATATGCTGTCATTTAGGTTTCGTTCTTAGATTCATTTTTGCCTGGAAGTACCAACGTATCTGATGATACATCGTGCGGAATTTCGTCTCAGGCTCTCGTCTTTACATTGAAGGTCTAATTTTGTCAATGATAAATCGGGCGATTTTCAAATTGGTTAGGCTTAATTTCAATGCTGAAATCAAATCGAAACTCGCCCTTATTATAAATCTGAACAAGAATCCAATATAACCTTCTTCTTCATACCTGCCAATTCAACTTTCATTATTCAAGTTTAACGGTGGTATAAGACACGCCCAATCAAACGTCAGACCACATCTAGTGCAGAAAGTTGAAGATAAGTATGATACTCAATAAATACTGTTTAACACCAATAGTACCTGAAAATAAAAATATACAACTTTCTTTTATAAAATATTGTACAATAAAATAAAAATAAAATATAAGATCACCCTGTGAGTGATCCAATAATATTTTAGGTCTTTAGAAATAAAAGAATTGAAATCACTCTGAACGTGATTCCCCTTAACATTATCATACTTTGCTAATTGTAGTTTATATAAGTCACTCTGAACGTGATTTCACTTTCCATTAAATTGTAGTAATTGTAGTTTATTTAAATCACTCTGGACGTGATTTCACTTACCATTAAATTGCTGTAATTGTAGTTTATTTAAATCACTCTGGACGTGATTTCACTTACCATTAAATTGGTGTAATTGTAGTTATATAAATCACTCTGAACGTGATTTCCCTTACTATTAAATTGTAGAAAGTGTAGTTTGTATCTTCGTACCAAATAGAGAAATCTTATATATAAAAACTGATCATTAAGCTTATTATGTTAGTTTCTTTAGATCATACTGGAAGTAGTCTTTCTTAGTCATTTTATAGTTTTGATCAAAGTTATACTGTAATTTTTAAATACAATCACACTGTGCGTGATTCTTATTATTCCTAATTCACTTTCTCAGAGGAGACGGTTGTAATAGTTTTAGTTTTTCCATTAAACACTATTTTACACAATCTTTCCTTCTCCTACTTTAATTACTTTAAATAAATGATGAACCAAAAGCACTCCTATAAAGCAATGCAAGTGAGCAAGAATAATGTGGGTCTACGCGGACATTGAGACCCCGGCTAAGGAATAGGAAGAAGGTGACTCCGAAGTAAGTCATTCTGGAATCTACCGCAGCTCACGTACAAGTTAATGCACGCAGGTGACTATCTAGTTTTTTTTTTTTTTTGCCACTCTTCTCTCTCACTCTTTTTGAGCTTAGTTTTCATCCAATAGTTATTTTTTTTCTATTTCTTATTTCTCGTCCATTATTCAAGCAAGACAAAGGAGGGTTAATTGGCAATTCGGAACACGTTAGAATTCGCAACAAATTCTGCAACTATTATTCAAGATATCTCGTCGCCTAACCTCCGTTACCTTATATATCACACTTAAATAGTTGGCGCCGAAGAGGACCCAATCGTTCCTGTTCACACGTGCCGTTGCGCGGAATTGTGACTGGGTTCACGATCACACTCTTATCAAAACATTACAAAAGTTTACAAAGTTACATTCATATCTTTGTTTCGTTGGTTTGTTTGCACCGTGAATTTTTCATGTCAGTTTAGTGCCTCTGCTGTCTGTTCTCAGCTTTTCGTAGTAACATAAGAAACAAATTAAAACAATTGCTGTACTGTTTTCAGAACTTAGATAAAAGAAAACCCAATTTTTAAATTAAAATGGCTGAATCTCGGGAATTAATGTTTTCCAAACAAAACGCGCGTACAACTCATAAGGTCAGACGTAAATCGGAATCAGATTTACAAAATGAGATCCACTTAGGCCTTATGTTAAAAGATTCGGGGTTTGACAAACAAACGTCGCGCGAATCAGATATTCATAATTTAGATGGTCTATTACTTGATTCATCGAAAGAAATCGAGTATAAACCTATTCCACAGCCACAGGCTAATACAAAACCCACTGTAAGGGACACCTTAATACCCATTTCTAAGCTGAGCAAATTAACAAAAACATTAGAATCACAAAAACAACAAGTAAAAGAAATATTAGCTAGGCAAGAGTCTAAATATCAGAAAGGAAGTCGTCCTCATCATGAGGTAAGACACATAGACCCTGTAGAAATACCCATTCACGAACATGACATTTCATATAGTGATACAGAGGATACACAGTTGGATATCCCATTATCACAGTATACATCTTACAGACCTTCATTAAAGAATCATCAACCTGGTAGAAATGTAAGACCCACTAGAGGTTTTTCACCTAATAAATATACACAGCATAAAAATACATCACCTAGAAATTATGGGTTAGCACAACCTCCTTATTCAAATCGGGTTAAGGGTATTGAATTAGATTATAGAGTATAGGGAACCCCTAGACACTTCAGAAGATCACTTACCCCAACCATATAGTTCACATAATAGGACCCAACACAATAATAGGGAACATACTTACACAGGGTTAATACAAACACCTCCTAAGCAGTTGCCTCCGTCATCATTTCATGACCGTTCCGGGAGACTAGAAACAAATGGTGTTGTAACTTGTGGTGGGTCTGTAGAGGTTGTTGGGAAGAAGTCTAATAGTGGTGTAGAAAGTGTTATTGCTGAAAAACTCTCAGAAATTAAAGGTAGTCGATCCCGGCAAATATAAGTACGAGACGGGACAAGATCTAGTTGCATATTTGCGGGATTTTGAGGCCTATTGCAGTCTCCACTACCCGTCGGCTTATCATCAGTGGTTGAGATTGTTGGGGAGACAGTTAGAGGGTCAATTTCTTAAATTATATAGGTTGTTGATTAAGGATGATCGCGAGTATTTCTCGGTTCGAGATACTTTACTCAGGTGGTTCGAGGACGAGGAGAGACGTAAAAAGGAGTATCGATTGCAAGCATATCATGCAGCACGCCGACACCAAGGTGAAAATCTCCGCATGTTTGCACTCCGCTTGGAACGATTGGCAAGACGGGCATACCGTGGGTTGGATATGCGGGACCATGATTCGCTCCGTACCGCATTCCTGTGCAGTCTTTCACCCCAAGTAGAATTTGGTGTGCGCCAGTACATTAAAATGAAACAGTTGGATGGAAAGAAACTTGTCGCATGGGACAAAATCGTGAGTTACGCTGACTCATTAGAGGCGGACGAACCTGCTTATCCGCAGGATAAAACCAATGGTGTAAGCGAACCGCAGTCTCATAGAACTGCTAATAAATCAAAAGACGACTTAGACGAGACCACCGAATCTGTAATTCGGATCGATGCGGTCTATCCAAACTGGACGGAAGTACTGTCAAAAAAGGATCAAGACCGGCAAAAGAAAGAATTGAAAAACAATCGTCCATCCGTCGTTGCGAATGGTAAATCGTCCGGAAAGAACTCGGGTAGTCGTTATTACAACGACGTACGACGCAGCGCTCCCTTAGATAATAATCCTCAAAAGCGGAATACTTCAGGTGTAGGCGCTAGTACCCGAGAAAAACCAATTTGTGACTACTGTGAAAAAGTAGGTCACCAGATGCAGGAGTGCTACAAATACCTCAAAATTTGTAGCTACTGCAAAAAGAAGGGGCATGTACGTGACGAATGCCGGTTATACAAGTCAAAACCGTCATCACCTCAGAATACCAGGCGAGTGTGTTGTCCATTCTGTCGTGGACCACATCCTGGAATAAAATGTCCTTCACAAAACTCGAGTGATAACTCAAGAGAGCCGCCGTCCAATAGTGCTTCCCGGGAGTCGAGAACTGGCACTGTTAATAGGGTTTTTACTAGGAAGTCACATTGGGAGAAGAACAATTCACCACCGTCTAGGGGTGATGAACGCCCACTTCCGCCTCGTGAATATTTGGACCCTTGCGAGAATTGTCAGGAGTCTCATTTCGAGGGTCGTTGTCGTGGACCACGAGATTTACTGTCTGAAAAGTCGGGAAACTCCAAATCTCCACGGAAGTGAGTCATCCAGTGGAGAACAAGGCTGTACCCGACTCACTTACAGATCCTCTGGAGGAAACAAGAGAGAAAGACAAGACCCTAAGTATTCATGAGACAGAGACTTCAAAAGAATCGACGTCTGTTGTTGAAAAACAGTTGCGAACCGTACAGGTTAATTTCAATTGCAAGTACACAGCTACTGAACCTCTGATCATTTCTGTGTCTCTGAGCCCACACAGTTCTGGGTCACATGGGTGCATGGTTGACAGCGGGGCGGGAGTTAGTCTGATCAGCTCTGCTCTAGTCACTGACGAATTGAAAAATGTCCCACTAAAACCGTCAACTAACATCGGAATTAAGGCCATAAATGGGTTGATAAAAGATCAGGTGGTGCCCATTTCTTCGTATCTGGAAGTGCCTTTATTTTTTCCCGACAGTAAGTTTGTGACAAAGCCTATCATTTTCCTAGAGGTTCCCATGGAGTTGATGACTGCTAGTATGATTTTAGGGGCTGCAGCATTAAAAGAGAATGATTTACTTCCGGATCTGACCGCTCGCAGGCTGGTTCACCGAATAGGAAATAAGATAGAATCTATTGCAAAGGACGAAAGTCTATCTATCCCGTTCTATAATTGCGTGAACGTCTTTTCCACAAATATACCCCCATATTCATGCAAAATGGTGGAAGTGCACTGTCCTTCCATTAAACAATTAAGCTTGGTGGGTTTTTGGGGTGGTCAGATGAAGGGTGTCGTTCCCATATCGGGAGTTTTGGATTTAACTTCTGTCAGGAAGGTGGCGGTCATGAACCCATCTGAGAAATCTCATTATGTGGGGAAAGGTTCCTTGGTTGGGAAGTGTTTATCTCTGGATACAGATGAAACGACCCAAGCCCAGGTTTGTACAATACAACCTTCTCAAAACAACTCTGTTCAGTTAAGAGAGGAGTGGACCCAAGAAAAAATTCAAGAGGAGTTTAAATTTTCTGACATTCCCCTGAATGATATACAGAAAAGAAAACTTATAGACGTCCTCTTACGCTATAAATCAGTATTAAGTTTCGGTGACCATGATGTGGGAGTAGCCACAAACATCTCCCATTCTATTGAGGTCGAAAACGAACGTCCAGTTCGCTTGCCCGTTCGCCGGTTTCAAGGGCCTTTGGCCCAAGAGATTGAAGAACAGTGTAGGGAACTTTTGGAACAAAATATTATACGACCCAGTAAGTCCCCTTACTCGGCCTTGGTGGTACCTGTACGTAAACTGGATGGGAAGTTACGTTTGTGTATTTATTATCGGAAGCTGAACAATGTAACCAAGACTGACTCCTTCCCACTCCCAAACTTGATCGATATGATTTACAACATGTACGGAAACCGATATTTTACCACCATAGACCTGGTCCATGGATACTATCAGGTTTCAATGGAACCTGATAGTGTGGAGAAAACAGCCTTTTCAACCACATTTGCCCAGTACGAGTATTTGAAAATGCCCTTTGGTGTAAAGAACGGCCCTGCAACATTCCAACGCGGTATGATGCTCGCGCTGGATGAGTTGCCATGGTCTAATGTGATGGTGTACTTAGACGACATTATAGTGCTCAGTAAAACTGTGGAGGAACACCTGGAAACTTTGGGCCGGGTTTTAGCTGCTTTAGAGAGAAATGGATATAAACTCAAGCCAAGTAAAACCCGGTTGTGCCGCAATGAAGTGGAGTTCTTAGGGCATTCCATCTCTCAGAAAGGGATACTTCCACTAGAAAAAAAATGTAAAGGGGGCATTGGAATTTCCAGTCCCGACAACCGTTAAACATCTCCGACAGTTTTTGGGGATGATAAACTTCTACAGGCGACACATACCAAATTGTTCCCAAATCAGCAAGCCACTATCTTGTCAAACGGGGAGCAAGGTTGTTAAATGGACCTCTGCATGTCAAAAGGCCTTTGAGGATCTTAAACAAGCCCTAACAAACCCACACTTGTTGGGATTTCCTGACTATAGTCCTGATGTGTCTCCTATGGAGTTACACGTAGACGCTTCTGATATTGGCGCTGGGGCTTGCTTGTCACAAACACAACAAGGGGAGCGCAAACCCATTGCGTTTATTTCAATGACGTTCAATGGGGCACAGCGAAACTTCGGTGTCATTGATAAATTGACAGCCTTACGTTGGGCAGTCAAGTCATTACGACCTTTTCTTCGTGGAGTGAAATTTGTAATTTTCACAGATCATATGCCCCTGATCTACCTACAAAATATTAGCTTAATTGACGGAAGACTAGCCCGAACGATGGAAGAACTTTATGAATATGACTTCGAGATTCGTCATATCTCGGGTTCTTCTAATGTTGTCGCAGATGCCTTGTCTCGTTCCTCAGTGAATGAGGCCGTGGATGAACAAGGGTGTGGATTGACATCTCTAGATTTCATACCGGACGGTTATTTCCAAATTGAAGTCGCCGGAGGAAGTGACTCCTTATATAAATGTTTTTCTCTGTATTTATACAGTTCAGTTAACCGGCACATGGAGGTACGGGAGACTCTTGTAAATGAACTTCAGAAACACCTCCAGAAATACCAATTACAGGGTAAAATCATGAATAAAAGACTTAGATTATTATGTCTACCTGGGCAATTACCCATTCCAGAAGTAATCACGGCTTTTACTGAACTGTACAAAAGCCCAGTTCACATTTACTACACCATAAATAAACCAATCATACACGGGAGTCAATTTAAGGGTGAAGCCTGTGTTTTAAAGTGCTTGGGAGGCATACACTATAATTATCTCATGCCCACTTCAATTAGTCTGTCATAGGTAACTGCATAAACCTAACCTGAAATAAAGTAAATAGTGCATTAGTTGTTAGGTAAGTACACATTAAAACTCTGGTTCTTTCTTACTTTTTCCTAATAAATTGCGGTACATACTCGATTTCGCGGTAAGCGGTATTGCACTGAAAGGTAAATACTTACATCGGTTCGTTCAAGAGACAGTATCTAAAATTGTCTTACGGAATATAAATCCTAAATATAAGTATTTAATTTCATATTGATCATCCTGTATTGATCCTGAAACAAACAAAAAAGTCTAAACTGAATTTTTATTTAATCAAATTGGGATGTGAAATGAAATGGAGAAAATTATATAAAATGGTTATGCAAATGCTATTAATATTTTAGTGTTAGGTCTTTTATAATGATCATGTTCTAATCTGGTTATTTATTCTCCTACAGCAGGTACCGAAAAAACAACTCTTTGCACGCACACATACGTCTTGTTCTTTTTCTTTTACTAATCAGCATGTCTTTGTTAGTAGTTGGGGCTTCTACAGCTTCTTTGTTTTGGAATGAGAGGAAATATTTGTGGGTAAAGCATGGTTTACAAGTCCAGGCTGATTTTTATTCTGGGAGACCTCTATCTGCATGCACAGAGATTATTAAAGAAAATATGTCTCCTAAAATAAATTATATCCTATTGTGGGGGCTCACCACGATGGCTTGGTCTAGAAGACATATAACAAATTCTGAAAAGAAAAAAACTTCCATATTTGAACCAGTTCCTGATTTCACCATTGATGAAGTTCCACCTATAATGAGCGAGATCACCCAAATTGCTCAACGGGTGAATCCCACCGTAAAAATATATTTGATGATTCCCCCCATCCAAGATGTATATTCTTTCAATAAGAAACGAATTATAAGGGACTGGGGTAGTGCTTTTGAGGACCATTGCCTTACTGATCCAACTTGTAGTCCTGAGAAGATGAGAGAACATGCTCTACATTCGCTTAAGACTTTTGAAACATTGTTAACCCCACAATTTACATGGACCGATAAAAATCTTCTGGTAGGTAATGATGTATTGGATCTGTTTTATAAGAAGCAGAAGTCAACAGAGAATTCACAGGAGCCTGCATACAAAAAGTTTATGAACCAGCTCTCGTTAACAATGAATTCACCTTTGATTCCCGACGGGTTGCACCCAAATAAAAAGTTTTTAGAGTTCTTCATGGAAAAGTATGGTGATAAATTCACAAAAACCAAGAGTTTTCATCAACCAACTTCTTACAAATCTTATAAGATTCCTTCGAAAGTTAACACTGGTGGGGAGCCGGAACCACGCCTAACTGTAACGATGACGAATGCTCAGAGGGTCCGCAATGAGGATGAAGTTAGGATTGAGGAACAGTGCCAAAGTCCTTTTCCGTCTACCGAACGGGAGAGAGACCAGTTTCTTGCCGAATGTGTAATACCTTCTACTTCTTATGGAGCTTATGGCGAGGATAATAAACAGTATCAGCCTTTTGAAAGAGAACAAGACAGTTTCCTTGTTCCTCCACCCTCACCTGCAGGTTTTCAGAATGCGAGATCATATGCATCTGTTGATCATTCTTTTGGTTTTCAGGAGAATACTTTTCTTCTCCCCTCTCCTCCATCTACTTTAACTTCAAATTACGCTTATGGTAGTGTACCTCTTCCCTATGAACGAGGCGGATCTCTGTATGATCCCAGGATTAATGCAATACAGCGCACCAGTGTACATTGGGCTTTAAATCAAATGTCGTGGGGGAATATCCCTGAATATAAACAAACAGTTTTTGTTGATGATTGGAATCGTATCATACAAGAAGAGGTAGAAGCTTATAAGGGGGTGTCTTCGATGTTTTGCTCACATAAATTTTAAATCAAAACTTTTGGGAAAATCCTTGTATATAGAAAATGTTATATCGCCTCTGTGCGGCGAATTAGAAAAAGTTTCTAAAATTTTTGTTTTGTATTGAGATAGTCATCTGCTTGACTATAGTTTTGCAATATTGTTTCATATAAAGAAATTTTTGTTTGTTTATTACATATATATTTATATTTTTGTACTCAATAATATTAGTCAAGGTAACAGGAGTTTATAACCTCATCCCTTAACAAGTAGTTCCGCCATATTTGAATGAAAAAAGGGGGGACTTAAATTTAGTGGGGGAGGGTGTTAGGGAGCTCATTTTTAAGACACAAATATGGTGTCACATTTCATTTAAGAACCATATGGGTCACATATTATTTAAGACCAATATGGTGTCACAATTAATTCTAAGACACTAATATGGTGTCATTACATTAAGGTTTTGTTATTTATTTATTTATATGTTTTTTTATTATCAAACAATCTTCATTTATAACTTTATATATGACATACTTAAAATGATTACCGGTATTACTGAACTCTTATATACTCCAGCCATAGAAAATTATCTTATTGATATACAAGGTTATGATAATATTTTGATAGCTACTAAACAGATTTTTCTTTCACCATATAGTCGACATCTAAATTGTAGCAGTGTGACACTAGAAACCAGAGTAATAATAATAATAAGAAAGAAGAAGAGAAAGATTGGGATAAAGAAAGTGTAAAAACTTTTGTTCTTCCAACGAATCTGTTTAGGGTAAAAACTGTAAAAATCTGAAATAATTATATTATGAAAAATCTTTAAATCAACGATAAAAATACTTAAATAATATTCAAGAACTTAAATTAAAATTAAAGGATAAAAGGATAAAATTAATTAAAGGATAAAAAGTTTATAATATTTATGTTGACAGCAATCTTTAATTGGGATTCCTTAATCAGGGGAAATTAATCCAACAAACGAACCCCTTCCACGGCATATCTAATCGGACGGGGTAAGATTTATTTAATTATATTTCATAAAATCAAATAAATATTTAAATGTTAGAATTAAATATATGCTGTCATTTAGGTTTCGTTCTTAGGTTTCGTTCTTAGATTCATTTTGCCTGGAAGTCAACGATATCTGTCTAGATACATCGAGCGGAATTTCGTTCTTAGGCTTGTTTTACATTGAAGTCAATTATATGTCAAGATAAATCGGGCGGATTTTCAATTGTTAGGCTTAATTCATGCTGAAATCAAATCGAACTCGCCCATATAAATCTGACAAGAATCCAATATTAACTTCTTCTTCATACCGCCATTCAACTTTCATTATCAAGTTTAAACGGTGGGTTATAAGACACGCCCCAATAAACGTCAGAAACACATTAGTCAGAAAGTTGAAGATAAGTATGATACTCAGTAAATACTGTTGAAAAATAAATCGTACCTGAAATAAAAATATACCAAAGCTTTCTTTATAAAATATTGTAAATAAAATAAAAATAAAATATAAGATCACCCTGTGAGTGATCCAATAATATTTTAGGTCTTTAGAAATAAAAGAATTGAAATCACTCTGAACGTGATTTCACTTACCTTTAAATTGTTGTAATTGTAGTTTATATAAGTCACTCTGAACGTGATTTCACTTTCCATTAAATTGTAGTAATTGTAGTTTATTTAAATCACTCTGGGACTGATTATTTTGGAGTAACATTGCTGTTAAAGGAAAGTTTTATTTAAATCACTCTGGACGTGATTTCACTACCATTAAAATTGGTGTAATTTGTAGTATATAAATCACTTGAACGTGATTTCCCCTTACTATTAAATTGGTAGAAAGGTAGTTTGTTATCTTCGTACCAATAGGAAATTCTATATATAAAAACTGATCATTAAGCTTATTATGTAATTTCGATTTAGATGCATACTGGGAAGTGGTCTTTCTTAGTCATTTTATAGTTTTTGATCAAAGTTATACTGTAATTTTTAAATACAATCACACTGTGTGAAGATTCCTTATTATTCCTAATATCACTTTCTCAGAGGAGACGGTTGTAATAGTTATAGTTTTTCCATTAAACACTATTTTACACAATTTTAATTACTTTAAATAAACGATGAACCAAAAGCACTCCTATAAAGCAATGCAAGTGAGCAAGAATAATGTGGGTCTACGCGGACATTGAGACCCCGGCTAAGGAATAGGAAGAAGGTGACTCCGAAGTAGGTCATTCTGGAATCTACCGCAGCTCACGTACAAGTTAAGATACACCAGGTGACTATTAGTTTTTTTTTTTTGCAT
>JABUQX010021832.1:22500-28849 GCA_015478945.1 Trachelipus rathkii
GAAGTAGTCCTACCCTTTTGCGTTCCCGAGGCCGAGAGACCCGCGACTCCTGCCATCGGGGCGGTCTTCCCTTGGGGTACCCATTAGTTTAAAAAATAAAAGAATTTTTTAAAACTATGGGTACCCCCAGGGTAGACCGCCCCGATAGCAGAAGTCGGTCTCTCCGCCTTCCGGGGAACGAAAGGTAGGCACTATTTTCCCCCCTCCGGGGAAGGGTCTCCGGAACCCCTTCTCTTTCGGTATTTGGGTGTCGAGGGGGGTTCCTCCGCCCTCCCCTACCGGGTGGGTATAGAAAACGTCCCCCATCTGTTCCCCGTCCGCTCGAGCACATAGTTATATGTATATAACTATATATTATATATATATATATATATATTTATTATTCATATATATATATATATATATATATATTATATATATATATATATTATATATATATATTATTTCTATATAAGTGCTGAAAACATAAATAAAAAAACCATTTTTCAGTTTTTGCCTATAACTATTAAACTATTTAACATATAGACCTTTATAATAATTTCTTATAAGGCAAGGCCTAGCTATAATCATGAACAATTATTTGGTTTCGCTTTAATACTTTTTAAATTATTTGATCTCAAAAAAACACCGTTTACAAAAATAAAAAACAATGTACGACAAAACCACTTCTAAAAACCCTTCCTACGAGCAACAATATGTCATCATATGTCAGTTAAATCTTTCTTTAGCACACTTTTAAATTATATAATTATTAAATATGAATACATACAAAATTTAAAAATAATTCATCTATTTAACAATTACAGGAAAAAAAATCGCTTTTTTTGTTTTTAAGGTAACTGTAACTTAAAAACTATAATTAAGAAATAGTTCTAGATATGAAATATGGGCATTTGGCAATCATTTAAGGTAAAGAAATTAAAAACAATTCAAAATGATTGGAATGTTTTTAAAAAATTTCTAAAAAAGAGGAAATTTTTTTTTTTTATGCAATCAAAGGAAATTTAAGTTTTTTAATATAGACAATACCCAATTTTGGTTGACACTAGCTGAAATGAGCTTCTCTTAACTGTTAGTAGTAAGTAAGTATGATAAATTAAGCTGTATTGGCCAGATTTAGCTGATTTTTTGTTAAATCTGACACCCTTAGCAATTTTTAAGCTATTTTTAGTTTTTGTTGTTGTCGGTGTAGATTTTATATGGGTTTCCGATGGCTCCGAGTCGATTCCCGTGGTTCTCGGCGTAATTGGCCAACCCAGTCAAGGGTGAGGGGGGTGGGGGGGAAATGGAGAAATCTGAAATTGCCCCGGGTTCATAAATGTTAATTAACTTTTTAATGAATGTGCCATCAATATGCATTTTATATGAATACATAGCTAAAAATTTATATATGAACAATTAAATTTTACAAGTTATTTTTTTAATTTTTTTGTACATTGCCCTTATAATAAAATAAAAATTTAAAATATTTTTTTTATTTTAGAAAATCAAAATAGGTTGTGTTTTGATTTTGTGATGATGTAAACTGGTGCTGTTGAATCAGGATTTGCTGTGCTGGAATAACCCCCCTACCTCTTCTAACTCCTTGAAAATAGATTTCCATCTTATACCCCTCAATTGGAATAGGTTTAAAAACGCCGCCTAACTCCTTCCTTGGAATATGACAGGGTAACCGGCCACATAAACGCGTGGTTGATGCATTCTAAAACTCAAAGGTTGAACTAGCCATCGGCAATAGCGGGAATCGACTCTGCATACCTCAAAATATACTAGGCAACACCAGCTCGTCTCTGTAGCTCCAGAAATAAAATAGTTGCATAGGTGGGCATTAGAAAAGGGAGGTAGGGGTACTATTTACCAAACCATGGTAAGAGTGATTAGATTCGATCATAAACCATGGGGAATCGATTCAGCATCACTGATTATATACTAATCGATACTATATTGGGTATGATTTCCATGCATACGAATATACCATGCTAGAAGGATTCAGAAAAGGGGGGGGGGTTACTTATTACCATGGTAGCGTGTGCAATATGCCTTATAAACCATGGGCAATCATCCCTATACCCTTAAACAATAAATGTTAGACACGCTGACTCAGGTATATCTTCTTGATGTAGGATGAACATGCAGAAGTGCTAGAAAATTATACATGCGGAGGCTGCGTGCCCGCCACTTCTAGCCTACGAAATGGATTGATACATATATTAGGATGGGGCCGATATCCGGCAACTTCGGTATCACGGCAGTTTTGGACTATCCGGCCGGATTCATTGGTTATCCGGCCTGGATAACGGATAATTACTTCCCTAGTAGCTTCTTCCTCTTAGGAAATATTCCAAATAATTTGAAAAATATATATATATCATATATATATATATATATATATATATATATATTATAATATATATAATATATATAATAATATATATATATCATATATCCTTGTTTAGAACTTTTCGATGTTGGTACATGTATGTTTATCACTTTAATTCATCATTTATGTTGACTGTAAAATAATTTATCTGAATTTGGTGGTGACACGTTTCATAAATTTTGGTAAAAATTTTTTGTATTATTAAAATATATAATAATATATTATAAAAATATTAAATATATGTAAAATACTGAATCTTAAATGGACCTTAAGCTACTAAGACACTGTTAATAAGCAATTTTATACCAACCAAATAATTCTACTTCTCCACGTTTAAAGTATTGTAATTACTAAATAGTAATTACCCACTGCTTATTTTAACGTGTTTCAGCATTGTATTATTTTACCAGTAAATATACGCACATTGTCAGAAATTTACTAAATAAAAAACCACGATTTATTCTCATGTTACCGCCTTCCAGTGATAAAATATAACAAATCAGAGCAAATGTCAGGGCACAAATCTGATAAAATTCAATATGAGCCTACGTCTGCTATTAGAAAAAGTGGTGCACGTAATAAATTGGTCAATTCGATTATAACTTCTAAGTGACAATCGAGAACTAAATATTATCCATATTGAGAATCGGTTGATTAATAGTAACACTTAATATCATTTATAATTTTGTTAAATTTTACATAAAAATAGATGAAGCCTCCTTAAAACATTGTACTTGAAAAGAAGAAGAAAAGAAAGAACGATTTTCGGTGTTGCTATCAAACGTACAAAGATGGCAAACGTGTAAAAATTTGTGGACTATCAATTTTGGCATTCTACTGAAACACAATTTTTATTTGGTAGTCCCTCTAGCTGCGGAATGATATAGGCACTCCGCTAACTGCAATTCCACAAACATATTTCAATTATGCGCAATTCGCGCAATTCCTCAATTTATTTTGGTATCCGCAATTGCGGAATTGCGGACGTTTAAATTGCGGAACTCCACCTCTGAATATATATATCTATAACTATATATATATATATATATATATATATATATTATATAATACCATATATATGTATATTATATATATTTTTCATTATAAATTAGTCATTATAAAATTATTTTATTAATAAAGGATTATATATTTTCGCTTTTTAAATAATGTTTTAATCTTTTTATATATATATTATAAATATATATATATATAAATATATATATCATATATATATATATATATATATGTATATATATATACTATATATTATATATATATATGTCAGCTCCAGGATCGATGTCCCCATGTATGTATAAAAAAATATGATAGCTACGTAAAAACTGAATACATTTTTGAAACAGCGCACATTTTAAAGAGGAATGAAGAAGAAATAAAATAAGAGTGAGAATCAAAAAAGTAATAATAATAATAAATGGAGAAGAATAAAATAAAGTGAGATAAAAAAAGTAATTATAATAATTCTCTCGTTTCCCCAAATTTTTCGGGTTCAGTCAATTGATCACACACCCCTTCACCCACCACAATATCTCCCTCCTCTCAATGCTTAAGGCGCGAAACATACACACACGCCGCACAGCACGATCATAGCATGCCACACAGCTACAACACAACACTCTATGGATAGATATGATGTTTGACCTATGTACCTAGTAATATTGCAATTTTAATTTTTTAATTTTAAAACTTTAACCTTTAATTTTTTTATTTTGCCATTATTTTTAGTTCCCCTAAAGTATTGAAAGATATAAGGAAAACGTTTATTTTATATGGGTATCATGTTTAAATTAAGTTAGAAAAGGTACGATTATAATATTTTTTGGAAGTTATTTATTTAAAGATTAATATATTTTTTTTTTTTTTTTTAGTTTCTTTGTTTATATAAGAACGTAAAATCAAATATATTAATTTTATGTAGATTGTGTTTTTTTTTTTAGAGATATCGCTATCGATTAATCTGGAAGCTGGCCATATATATATATATCCGTACAATGGGGAAGCCGGTCAGGAGGGAAAAACGGTCAGTTTAATAAATTGTTAACTTTTTTAATTTAAAATTTATCAATTAGAGCAGGTTTTTTTAAATAGCAATATTATATTAATAATATATAAAAATTAAGTAAATTATCCTTACACCTACTAGTCAAAATAATTTCCCAGTTGGAAAAATTTTTTTTTTTTTTTGCAAAATTTCTTTCAAAACTCGTGAATCTCGTAGAATTAAGATACCAGTTTTGTCTTAGATGCATATTGGGAAGTCTATTTTAACATTTTCATGTAAATTTTTAACAAATTATTAAGCTTATTTTTAAAGGTGTTATTAAGTTTTTTCAATTTCGGGGAAACGGTCAGAGCGTCGGGATAAAGCCGTTCAGTAATCACTGTAAAAATGTCTATTTTTCTTTATTTTCAATAATTTTTGATGCAAGCTCATGAATCGGAGTAGAATATATTGTTTAATTTTTCGATACATATCTTTCTATCTAGTGTAAGGATAAAAAAAAGTTCACGTGAAATGTGGTGGTATCATGTAAAAAACAAAAAAAAAAAAAAAAAAGGCGCTATTTGTTAAAAATATTTGCAAATTTATTTATAAAATTATTAAAATTGAATTTTTCTAATTTAAATATAATATTGTGAAAATTTTTCGGCAAAAAGTTCCCGTGAAATGTGCGTACATAGGCCTATCGTATATAAGTGCCAATTTGTTAAAAAGTTGAATATATTATTATTATTATTAGAATTATTAAAAATTTGTCTAATTCATTTTTTTTTTTTTCAATGCTTTATTTAGCATAAAAAAATGAAAGGATTTTCGTATCTTTAAGTAAAACCAGTTGCAAAATGTTTAAAAAATATAACTTAGACTTGTGTTTTCCTATCCAAATTAATTTATAATGAAATGACCTATTAATTTAAATTATAATTACTTAGTTTGACAAGCACTAGAGAATATCGATCAATTCCTCGGACTTTTCCCGGATTCACTGGACGCGTCTTAAATCCGTGGGGTATTGATATGTAGACATCGGTACAGTTTTTCAAAAAAATTTTAAAGATATTTAGTTCGAGATTTTTTATTAATTTTCATTATTAGAAAAATTACCCAAACGCTATGCGGAAAAATATTCCTATGTAACTTAAATTTTCGATTTTTCATGATTTAAAAAAAAAAAACCGCGATTTTTGACCGGTTTTTCCTCTCCATTTTACGGTATATCTATATATATATATATAATATATTTATAATATATTATATAATATATATATAATATTATATAATTATATATATATTATATATATATTAGCTAATATATATATTATATATATATTATATATATATTTATTTATATATATATATAATCTTATATATATATATTATTATATATTAATCCGTAATATGCGCGTGGCGGGGTGACAGTTGGCTCACATTTAGGTATAACTTTCGTCTCCACTTTCCCCTAATACTTTTTGGATTTTTTTTTTCTGAAAATCAATGACCTATAGTAGGTCATCAGCACAAAAATAATAATTGTATTCTAAATAATCATTAGTTTTATTAACGTTATTGATAATCTCATTTAGACTCATTTTGAAAAGTTGGTACGTTTGTCAATGATGGGTATTGTGACATTTTTGGGAATTCCTCTGTTTTGTATAAATTCAATTCAATGAATGTTTCACTTATTATAGGAAATTGTTTTATTTATTAAACTTATTAAGAGTCAATAAAATTATTTAATAAATCGTTTTTAATAAGAATATATTATTTACAATTCACCCCATTCGGGGGACAAATTTTGACACTTTTTGAATTCATATTTTCCATAAAATTTCATGTTTATTTTAATTTACTTAAAAAGTACTGTTTATTATATTTAAATTAGCTATAGCACGTAATAAATGTAATATATTAGGCTAATAAAATAAGAATAAATGGGGCCAATTCAC
>JABUQX010021833.1:2500-5000 GCA_015478945.1 Trachelipus rathkii
CGGCGTACATGAAATGTACACCAAAAGATAGCCCGCGGCGGGGAGACCCCGAAAAATCGCTCACCGTCTTTCCTGAGTACAGGGGGCGCCGACCCCGCCCCTTTCATTGGAATCTGTCATTGCTACTACTGCTATGAATTGAAGACTAAATGAAATATTTGTATAAAGATTGCTATGTTAGAAAAGTTGTTAAAATAATTAATTAGATTTAGTTAAACTTCGTTTTGATTTTTTTGAAAAAAGGTAGGTTCAAAATTTTGTTGAAGGTGGGGTCAGGTATGTTCACCTTTGTGTTAAATTGGGAAAGTTTTTGAATTTTAAAGGAATGAGCCTGTGTGGGTCAGAGTACTTGTAAATGGGTGTAATGCTATTAATGTTGATGCTGTGATTGAATTGCCCTGTGTAATGTGAAAGGAGTTTTGTGAGTCGTGCGAGGTCATGTTTGTGTTAGTAATGGCGTCTAGTGAAATCATTAGTTTCGCCAATGTAGCAAGAGGTACAGTTAGAGCAAGGGATTCTGTACACACATTGTTAAATGTTATTGAAGGTGTGAGTAGGAGGTTTGAAAATACGTTTTAGAGAGAATGTGTTGGAGGTAGTTAGTCATAGAGATGTAGGTAAGGATTTAATGATTTTAATATGAAGGGTATGAGGGTTATAAAATTTCTTTTTTTGCTTGTTTGAGAGAGTGAGAAATTATGTTTTCAGGTTCGAGAGTTTAGTGAAAGTGTTGAAAATATAGTTGAATTCAGTTTGTAGGAAAGGAGAGCAAATTCGAAGGGGTATAAGAAAAAGGGAAGTTAAAACACCTGATTTTGTGTTGGTGGAGTGGAAAGAAAACCAATGAATATAGGAAGGGTTAAAAGTTGGAAAAGACCAGTTTCAAACTTGTGCATTTAGCTTGAGAAAGCGTAGGAGGATATTTGCAACATACCCAATTTTTCATCGTCGCTGCAGAATACGTTTATGGAATTCTTTATTTGGAATTCTTTATTAATTACACGTATTTAAATTTTTATTATGTACCCAAGGGTAGTTAGAATATATATATATATATATATATATATATATATATATTGGTTATTATTATTACATATTATTGGTTATATATATATATATATATATAGTTATTATTATTATATATATATATGTTATATATATATATATATATATATATATATTATATATTATATATATATATATATTTGAGGAGAAAAGTCTATTTATAGAGATTTAATGGTACTGTTATCTCCAAAAAATATAGGGTGTTCCTATGGACCATGACTTTCTAGTGCGACGGTTAATTTAGGTTGTATATATATATATATATATATATATATATATATATATATATATATATATATATATATATTGGTTATTATATATATATATATATATATATATATTATTATTACATAAAATTTGTAAGGTACTACTTTGTAGTATTCCTTTCGTTAAAAATTATTTTAACTAAAGAATAAATTCTAAGGGTAAACCGGGCAGAGATGGTAGGAGTCGTCTCGGCTCCTCTCCTGGAACGACAGGGTAATGACTATTTAACCCTCCGGGAGGGCCCTGAACCCCCACTTTTGGTATTTGGGTATCGCTAGATCCTCCACCCCTTTCCCTTACGGGGGTATGGAAAACGTCCCTTCTGTCTCCCGTCGGCTCGAGCCCCTACTTTGCCGTGTAATAATACCTTTACTAGGTCAATATATATATATATATATATATATATATATATATATATATATATATAGTTATATATATATATATATATATATATATATATATATATATATATATATATATATATATATATATATATATATATATATATATATATATATATATATATATATATATAAACAACATAAATTAACAAATACCTAAACTAGAAAATCTATTTATGTTCCATAGAGATACCCTGGCACTATTTTGGCAACGAGCACCGTAAAAAAGGTTAACAACACGCGGTCAGAACTTATTTGTCGAGTTTGCAATGGCGCTCAAAACAGTTTTTGGCAGATTGGTAACAATTTATAATTAACAACTTATAACAACTATTTAAAAACTTATAATTGAACACTTTTACTTACACTTATTTTTGGACACTTTTATTTAATATTATCCCTTTTATTTGTAAATATGCTAATTATATATCACTTTCATTAAAAAAACTGCCTTTTCGAGACATAAAGTAAATGCGTCCTACTCAAACAAGTTTCAAGTTAACACTAAAAGAGTTTTAAGACAGCATTCGGTAAATTCGGTGCAAATTTTTACGTGAAAGGAGCATCGATAAAGTTGTATATTTTCGAATTATAACCAAAAATACTTTTTTACATTATAATTTTTATATTATGTTTTCTAGAAAACTTCATTTATAATAAATTAAAAATTAAAAATTTATTTTAGATAAAAAAATAAATATATATATTTTTTCTTATATATATATATATATATATATATATATATATATATATATATATATATATAT
>JABUQX010021833.1:7500-26630 GCA_015478945.1 Trachelipus rathkii
CATAAATATGTTTTTATATATTATTTTACAATTTTAAGCTAGAAGTAGTGAAAGGCATTCATGAGATAAATGAATGGCTTTCGCTCACCCCCTCCCCAGCTTAGAGTCTAGGGAACCTACTACCGATTTTTTTTCCTGTTACTTAAAAACTTTGTTACAATAGCATAAGTTGCATTTTAGGTAACACTGCGCGTGTTACTAAAGCCGATTTCGTTTTCGCATTTGCGCTTACGAAACGTAAATGCTAAAGTTTGCTTTCGTTTTTGTCAAATTTAGCACAAATTTAGGAAAATGCGCACCAAACGTAAGGAATTTCCTAAATTATGTAAGGTTGCTATTTCCCGTGCTTGCCGATAGAAAAATGCTTATGAAAAATGTAAACAAACAAGATGGCGGCGTAGAGGTCCGTTTGATTTGATGAATGCGTCATTCATAAAATTAGCTTTAATTTTTCCAAATCGATAAACTTCATCACAATAGTTGATCAATTATTTGTAATATAAAGCATTTGCCATTTTTTTATTTTTGTTTATTCCAAAACCACGAGCTCCATCACAACAGCTGATCAAAATATTTATAAACAAACATTCGTTTATGTGCAAAATTCGTGCTAAAACTGGATTATCATTTCTTATCGAGCGTAAGCATAAGTGACAGAAAAGATAACGGCTTTAGACTGTAAATTATGGTATTGTCCAACTTCTATGTTATAACATAGAGCATGTTGGCAAATATCAGCTGATATTTATTGATATGCAACCTATGTTACTAATGTACCAAACATTCAATCAAATAGCATCTCCTCCATGGTATGATGGTGTACAATTCCTCGAGGACGATGCCAGCTAAACTGCACTACTCCATATTACTCCTTCATCTTTGAGAAGCTTCACCAGGGAAAGGAACCATAAACATATACCTGCTTCCGAATTGTATAAGCGCCCTCAGTGTCCTGAAGCATAGACCGAGATAACCGTCCGTCCTTCGTCATAAGACATCAATTGTGACTTATCCCACAATCGTCAAGGTGAACCAAAATTCAATTTTTAAGTCTTCCCAATTTGTGTATAATCTGTAAAAGCAAAACCATCCGCCACCACTCCTATTCATAAGCCAGAAAGAAAAGTATATGAGGGTAGTTTCCCGGGATTTTTCAAGGTATCAAGTATCAATGCCGCAGCTGTATTCCCTAAGTACCGATGGACTAACCACACCAACGAGGCCACGCCCTCCTTGCCGGAGTTGGTAATCACGACATATCAACCGTAATATCAAGAACATTTCCCGTCTCATGCAAGAAGCTGGGGAGACAGTAGAGATGAAATAAATTAGAGAGATTAAAACGTCATCCCGTCAGTGTCTCTCCTGTTTGTTTTAACCAATAAATGGGAGGCACATGTCGTAATAGATTGGATGGGGTTTTTTTAGAAAAAGCATACAAAAAAGATTACAAGATGTGGACAAACAGAGATGAGAGAATCCTATGTGCTGACAAATTTTTTCCAAATCGTAAGAAAATCACGTATAAAACCATTAAATCGTCCTAAAGGAGAATGAATAATGAGCTCGAGACGAACCTTTCCCTGAAAGTTCGAATTCTGCTCGTTCAGCATCCACCAAGATCTCTCCCCCGGAACTCACACTATCCTTCTAGAACAGCCTCTTTAATTCTGATCCGGAACGTCCGCCTCTACAGTCACCGGCAGAAAACCACACATTATCTCCATCCTCACTGAGCGTTGTACTTCCTTTGCTTTAAGTCGAAAGTCGTTGAACAACCTGAGCCAGCAGAGGATTAGTTAGGTCTCTCTAATGCGAAGAAAATAACCATATGTTAAGTTTAATAATATCCAGTATTTGCTCATATGTCAACAGAAGATAATGTCAAGTATGGTAGTTCTGCACTATACCAAACCTCGCTCGTCAGACCACCACGAGACCATATCGCTCTGTGGTAATCTGCGTGAAGTGAATTTCTATTTTGTCAAAAGGCTGTGATACTGAACCTATTATCCTATGTGCGGGACGCCGGATTGGACACAACTCAGTGAGACAACTGAACCCTTTCATGGCAGTCTTGACAGCGCATCTCACAACACAATGCTATCAATTCAGTGTAGTCACACATCATCCTCACGACACGTGGAGGAACACTCCACGAGGCATCGCAAGACTATGCACACAGATGTCATTGGATATTCATATATTAACATGCAGTCCCCGGGAATACAAACGTTTTTTTCTTCTGCATCATAATACGGGACCAGTTTCATTTGACGTGAAACGAAATGAGCACCCTATTTATAGCATTGGGTACTGTAGCGTGTGATTATATTATAAGGTTGAGATCTGTTCACGGGCTAATCAATCCTACACTATTTGTTTGTCAACAATTTTATTAACTAATTAAATTATTTAATTATCTATATATTAAAATTGCCATTTAAATTTCTTTAAATATTATTACTGTACTTATTATTATTACTAATATTACTTTAATATATTTATTAAAATTACTATTACTCTCAATTTTTTATTGGTGTCATTCTATTGTATTTTTGAGATTTATTTTGTTAATATATTGAGTTATTTATTTAAAATATATATTTTCTTATTATATTTTAATTATTTGCACAGGCTTCTGGATCTCAGACCCTATAGATTGTAATATCTCTCTGAAATCACACTAGACATGTATTGTATATAGGATATAGACTGAGTTTTGTCGCTCTAAAGTGAGTTCGAGGGGAGATTTTGTGCAAAAATAACACCCCTTAGAGGGTATATCAATTTGATATAGATATTTTCGCCTCTCGGCCAGGGACAAGTCATCGCATCTTGATGGCCAAGATCCCCACAGATGCGACTGACAGCATAAATATAAACCGAGTCACGAGTCGTTATATATTTTGGCGCAAAACGGGTGGTAAATACGATGGTTTAACAAAGTAGTAACTGTTAGCTCTAGAACTATATCAAAATCTTACTATATAGAAAAGAATTTTTTATATATAATATATTGATAAATGAATAGGGTAACATGAGCTTACCGGACCAAGAGAACGCAGCACTCTCGTCATTTATATGTATGATGTAATTCTATAGCTATCTTCTCATGTATATATATATAATAATAAATATTCTCCCTTTATTAATTGTTCCCTGGTGCCCACCGGTGGCTATATGATTAATCTTATTCCACGTACTTTTTTCTATCTAATGTTGTCACGTGTACCTATTATTCTATAAGTATATATACTCACTTTCTACATTTATCTTCATGATGCACTCGATAAAAACGATTCACATATTTATATCTACTATCCTTTTCATATACCTAAATATAGTAATGAGTAGCATTGGCAATATTATGGTACGATACCTATTTAAATAGTGATTTATACTGGATACTACTCCTAATGATAAAAAAGTCTAAAATAATTATAATTTTAATAGCATTATTTTACAAAATATTTTACTTATATTTGTTCTCTTATTTGACGTTACTCTTGGGGTAGCTATATACCATCAATACGGTAACGCAGATAAAGCGTCTAGTACTTAAGCCATAGAAATACCATCCCCTATCTTGCCTATTATCTATTCAATACCTTGCTATCACGCTATACATTCTACGTATATAATATAAGAATTTAATCTCACTTCCATACTGCCGGTACCAGATATTATGTATCAAAATATAGTAAAAGAGTGATTACATATAAATAAAGCATTGTACTCGAGTGCAGGCATTTTGATTAGTGAAGTCTCAACAGATGCATGTATTCAAAAGTCGTTAAATTAAAATAATATATAACTCTTAGTACTCAAATATGGTATCCTATAAAATTTCTGCTAATATGATTAAATATCTATCCTCCTATAAGTGAGTACGATAACCTTTATAACATCCTCTGTTGTGTAGATCTTTAACAACTCATCTACATAGAGAGTGAGCGAGATGATAAATAGACTTCAATTTATATTGTCAATGGTTAAATTGTGTAAAAATTTATCATTAATTATAAGTATCAGTTTTACAATAGCCCCTCATAAGTAATATATCAATACAATGTATTTAAATATTTATCGCATAGCTAAACCAATTTTTTTAATTATTATCCCCATATATCTACTAACTGAAATAACAAGAAATAATATATTACAACGCTATTTATAAATGAGTACCATAGCTCCTTCGAGAACACGGTGGAATCTTCTAACCTTCCTACTTCACCTTCCTGCTTTGGAAGTACACAGAAAATATTTTGGGTGGTGTAAGGTGCTGTAGGCTTCAGCTCGGAAAAGAGAGAAAGTCGTGTGATATGGGACATGAACTAAAGCGATACGGCTCTAAAAAGAAGCCAGCGCTTACCGCCAGCCCCGCTTCTCTAGTTAGGCCATTTAATTAGTGAGAGCTTGTCTGGAATTCAGAGGTATAGGCATACAGTGTAATGCGGCACCCTAACTCCCGGTTCGAAGCTAACACAAAATTTTACAATGGACCTATTTTTAATATTTTAGCTTGTCGAGAGACTACTTCTCACTATTGTAAAGTATAATTCATACATTTACGGAATATATTACAAAATTTCTTTTGTAAGGGTGTGTGAGAATTCAGCGGCAAATCAGTACTCTAATCAGACCGGCTCCGAGGGTGAGGTCTTGAAGATAGTTTGAGGCAATATCTCTCAATTCACAAGTCGCCTCTATTAGCAAAAGCTAAAAAGACTCTTATTATGTTTTTCTCGACTTACGACTTGGTCTTAGTGTTTGGGGGGCGCGTAGGGGGGATCCAATAAAAAATTTCTTGGGTGAGTATCCGTGGTTCTGATAGATCCTGCAGCTATGAAGCACTTCTTCTCTCGACAGCTTGTTCATAATTGCTCTTCAGTAAAGCTCCAATCTATGTTAGTGTCCTCGCTCATTCTCCAAATACCATCTCTCTCATATACATTTTATAATATCTATATCCTTCAGTAACATTACGATTACGACGGTCTAATTATATAACAAGCTTGAAGGACTTATGTTCCCGCACCTGTTTTTACGAGACGTTCAATCCACATATACTAACTCTACCACTAACATCACGAACGTTTAGCTCTCAGGTCTTCAGCTAATACCCAGTACCGGTATCTGGTTCCTCACAACATACATACTCCTCCATCTAATAGCACATCCGGCTTACCAATCCGTACTTTCATATCTTATCGTATATACACAAAATGTTTTTCTTCCGACTTCACACCTGGAAACAAATCGATTTAATCCAGCTCGTCATATCCAACACATATCTCTTTCATTGTGTGATTCGATCTCAAAGAACAGACCTATGGTTTCTCTATCATTCAGTGTTCCAAATCTCTTCACCTTGTATCTTATTTCTGATATACTACACTCTCTAGATATATATATTCAAATTTATCTCTCATACTGAGTCTCTTTCAATAATACGTTACATACACTAATCCTTCACTTTTTATTCAATTCTTTTTCAAACACGCTACATGGCCTCCCACTAATAGAACTTTGGATCATTTATCTGTCAACAACTAATTGAACTTTAGATGCCTCACGTGAAATCTATTACTCATAATATCTTGAGTTCCAAACTTTGCTTTCGTCACATCTAATTTATTAACTCTCCACAAATCACAGATACTTAGCAGTCAGAGTAAAGATATATGGATATCTGATATCCAGAATCTTTTAGTAGTCAATAAGTTTTGGAGTAATACAATAACCCACACTGGGTATAAACAACATACCCCTCAATTGCTCAAGACTCTACCAGAACTCACAATACTTAGTCCATTCCATGTTACACCCTTATACCTAAGCTAAAAAGCTCCCTTTCTTTCAAGTTTCCTCCATTATTTCATACACTCTATTCGTTCCCATTCGAACTGTTCTATTTTTGAGGTTATTGATGGCGCTAGCTATCTTCTACTTCACCTTGTTAATAATTTTACACAAGTTTCATTAGTCACCCTAAAGAATCAAGTTCAAATTCCAAAATATTACAAATACCTACTGTATCACATAGACTGCTCATCAATTCTCTAACATAAACTAGTCAAACATCTAGAGGCTGTCCCACTTAAATTCGAGTACGTAATGCTTAGTTTGACTTTTCTAACCGCTCTACTCCTGTTTTGAAAACTATGAATTAATACAATCAACATAAACATATTAAGCGGCAATACATTATCATAGAACTAACGAAAACTATTTGACTTCTTCGAAACCTTCCTTTATTCACTCAATATATAATCGCCAAATTAAGTGTCATGTTCCAGCTCCAGTCTAAATAACCATGAATAATCAATGCAATGTACTGTGGTTATTCAAAACTCTCTCTGATAACATAGCAATAACACTACAGTAAAACCCCAAATCAATATATACGAAAATAACACTCCTGCAATACATATGGTAGGACGTAAGGGGGCATAACTCACATCATCACCTCTCACATTCTCCATCATTTTATAACACCATTTCTTGCATCACCCTACACTCAGTTAAACGAAATTTAAATAGTAGACTAATCAAGTAAAAGTTATTCAGATTTCAATATAAATATATATAATACAAAAATTGTATATGAAATATTAAATAAATTTACACCATATCGATTATCTTTAATCCAATCATATACCACATTGAATAACCTCAGGAGCATAACACAAACCTGTACTCACTTACCGTCATCACTTAATCGCGATTTTAAACACTCCCAATCACATTGACTAACCAGTTTATTCCTTTCATAATAAATCAAAGCTTTTCTATAACTATTATAAGTATTCGGTCACAATACCCATACTTTTGTGTCATTCATTCACAGCCAAGCTCAACTATACCTATATAACCTTGGTGTAACTGTTTTTTCTCATACTATTAGCTCTTTAAACTTGTTTAAGAAGCTTCCACAGCTCATTATAATAAAATTAAAATTTCATTCTAATCACTCAATCATAAATTAAAATAGGTTAACATGTCTACGATTTATTGCAAAACTATATACCATTAAAAAGACAAAACTCTACAAAGTTTACGAGTGAGACTATTTTCTTCTTACCCATCACCTATATCTTGTATTTATTCGACACAGCATATCCACGCTCTATTCATTATATAATCTAATAGTTCTGATATTGGTATTGTTTCAATTAAATATGTAATCACGCCAAATAGGCTTTCTCCACATATTAATATAATTATTAAAATTAACGCATATTAATTATATAAATCAGGACTATAAATAGAATTATCACTATAGAAGTCTTCTCTTCTCAATCATATAATTATAATGATAAGTATAATCAATTAATAGTTATATAATAATATTATAAAATGTATTAAGATATTTAAAGTAATAACTTTTCCAATTCCAATACGGAATCTTGGAAAGAATATATAAACTATGAATGTCCTCAATATACTAGAATTTAAGTTAAGCTGAGTAACTAATTATAAGTTATAATAACGTTTTAAAGTCTAATAAATTAAAGAGCGTGCATCCAGGAGTAAAGGTTGGTGAATGATTATAAATGTATTTTATTCTATATATATAGTTACATATTAAACTGTTAATGAGCCATATATAACCGATATAGAAAAGATTGATAGGCAATGTAAAATACAATACTAAAGCAAATATAATAAAAATGAAATTATGAATAAAAAAAAAACTTGAGTCCGAAAACATAAATACCTGTTGTGTGGCAGTTTGTAAATGGGAGGGAATATGTATAAAATAGAAATAAGAAATCACCTCTCTTGACTGGTTCTTACATTTAGATGCTATTTACTACTTAATACTTGAAAATAATGGAAGTATAGAAATAAAGAAAAAGTTGATGTTTTATACCCATTAAAGTAGTATTTATAACAACGTTTAATGAAATTGATGTAGTAAGGCCTCGTCGTGTGAATTAGAATTCATTTAATAGTTTGAGACTATTGATTTTACTGCTGTCATAAAAAAGTTGAAAGAGCCACAGACTCAAATAGGATAGAGAGCAGTTGACACCCTTAACGCGCAGACTCTCGACAACGACAGAACACTGAAAGCGCCAATATCCTGGAGCATGGATTTGGGAATTCTATAAAGCCTATTCTACGAATTCTTATATGGGAAGGGTTTTTTTTTTGTGCTCCTGCGAACTTTCTTAATCTCATGGTCTTTTGATGGTGTGCAGTATTAGTATACTTTCGACCGAAATTCACACCTGAACACTATACCCGATTTACCACTACGCTGGAAAACTGAGTAAAGGAAGCTTAAGCCTAATTTAGCTAGAATTTAGTTAGAATTATTTATTCAGTCCATCTTTGTGACTAAGGAAATATTACAGGGAGTGAAGATGATAATAGCGTTTTAAATCCCTTAGTAATTAGTTATGATTCAAGGTTATGATATGATATATATGAAGAATATAGATATATCTGCACATACTATACAATACATATTCAAGGGAGCAATTTTTAATAACCAATATATATGGGGGAAGAGGAATGAAATTTTTTGGAAAGCGCAAAATTATTTTTTTTCAATAATATTTAATATATGAAGAACTAATCAATATTGATTAAGAAATTATATTCTAACTCAGTTACGATGTTTTGATCAATGCCTAGAGGTGAAGTCAATAGTCACATATATCTTTGGTCAATATTCATTCTCTAAATTAGTGTGCCAAGTATGAACGGTCAAATCATCAGAGCTTAATCGGATTCTGAGAGACACGAATATTTTCCCAATTTTGGGGAAAAGTGACGTTATGTTATCCGGAATGGTTACGAAAGCTCTCTAAGATAAATATTTTCAAGATATACAAAAGCTGAGCATTGATAAGCAAGAAGAAAAGCTTGTCTAATATAGACACAATTTTCACTCTCGCTCAGAAAAGCATATCCTAGAAGTAATGATTGGTAGTACAACAAAACATCAAGCCGATGTTAGAAAAACATATAGTGAGATGAAAAAATCGAGAGAAGATACAAGAAGATTATATACTTTTTAAATACTTATAGGAGTCTTATATAAGATCTTTAGTGTAAGATAGAAGACGATGATTAGTTAGTTTACTAGTATAGATGGCAGTATTTTTTTTTACATTAAATAACTGGTGTATTAATAGATTAGTTCTTTGGGTCATATAATATGTCTCTCGGTTAATATATAATTATTAAAGTATAATATATAGGAATGTGAAAGTAATTATCGTCAGCGTCAGGGGATATAAATAATGACCATGGGTCTTGCTTCAGAATCAAAATAATTGCTTTTCTGTGTTTCTTTTAAGTGTTTCCATTATTTAAGTAACCATTAACTTAAATCTAAAATTTGAGATATTATACGCGCAATATAGATTGTTGTGTTAGTTTAAAGAATTAAGAGATGAGTGATAAGTGTACCTGAAAAGATATATAGGAAACTCCCGCTAACGAGTAGTTTTTTAAAAGTAACTCAACATTCTACGCTAGTGACTTTATATATTTTAAATATAAATCAATATATATATAGGTTTATATTTTTTTTTCAGTATATTAATAAAAGTACATAAATGTGGTTTTTGATTTAAATTTATTGATTATATAATAAAGTTATATTAATAATAGTGTGATATTATATATATTATATAATTAAGATGTATAAAATTTTATTTTAATGTTATTATATGTATAGAGTTTTATTAATTTTATATTAAGTTATAATTGTATAGTCATACCTGATTACCTTTGTGTTGCTACAGTTATTACTAAACAATATTGGATTGCATAATTAAACATTTTATTGTATAAACTTATTATACAAAAAATGGCAAGTTTAATACTAATATTTATTGACTCTGAATCCGTAATTATAAGTATTTTCTTAGTATTTGAACTAAAGTATATAAGTTAATTATGTATAATCCTTGTATAAGATTTTATTTAGTTTATTGATCAATATGTTTAGGTGGTCAAGACTTTAGTCTTTATTAATAACGTTGAGTTGAGACTTATTATATCTTCAAGTTCATTCAGTATAGTTAATTATAGATTTTTAAAAAACCCAACATTTCTTTCCATAATAATGTAATTACAGTGTAAATACAAGAGGATTCCATTTCGAGTATCCTTCTTAAATAATTAATATATATAATCTTCTTTTATATATAATTAATTTTTATATAATAATACATTATAGTTATATACCTAGTAATATATATATTAGCCTGTTTCTAGGAAAATTCATTCATGTGATTTATTTTGTTATATATAAAATAGTCACTCAGTACGGGTATGGGATAGTAGGTGGGCAGCTCCCCAGGCAGTTGCCCAATGCAACCCTTCATTTACCAATTTACCACCACTCAAGGGCTGGGCTCTTTTCAAGGTGAGTAAAGGGAGGGCAGGAAGTAACTTATATATAATACAGGAAAACCACTATCTATGAGCAAGCCCAATACCTCATAGCTACCGTTACGCGTCAAAAATCTTAACTTAAGGTGAGAACTCGAACGTGGGGTTTTAAAGATAGTAAGAGTAGAATTAATTATAATAGACGAGTTGGAAAAGCTAAGATGGCATAATGTGAGTTTATCCATCATAACTACAGAAGAGAAAAGTGTATAGACTGGGACAGAAATGGAGGACACCTAACACGTAACGAGATCCATGGGATTTATTATTATAATATACATATATATTATTCATAAATGCTCTAACTAGCATAGTTAACTTTATATAGTTATATATAATAATACATATGAAATTCATGCTACTAGAGGAGCATTGGCAAGGCAGTATAATACTAATACCTTTTGTATACGAGGGGTGACGTACAATGGTGAATGGTGGAATGCGATGTGGTCCAACCTCCCTTGATTCACCTATAGATGTCACTACTCTATGAAGTGAGTACCTGTTTGTACTTGAATTACTCATATAGAAAGCATTTAGAGACCTAGCTGGATATACTAGGGAAACTTCCGGAGAATGAACCTTCGATTTTTACAAAGATATATTCAGTGTGGGGTCACTATATTGAGTGAGATTTACTCATAGGAAACTGTATTCCACGCAACAACTCATTTTCATAATAATAAGCTCCTTTTTCACTTTAAAACTTCAGTAAGTTGTAATATATGTAATATATTGTCATTTACTCAGTTATTATTATCATCACAAATCACGAATGTTTTCGCAAAATAATGCAAAATCAGCTGATCCAGAAGTATATATACTGATTATGAGTAATCCATATACACGAAACGGATAGGATTTATTTAGCGCAAGTAATATCGGTGTGTTCGATTTAGAGTGAACGTAGTGTTCACGGGAAACCTCATATTTACTACTACCTGAGTATTGATTGTTCAATTTTAATACACCATCATCAGCTCATCTCCTCAAACAATTTCATAACATGTTTGAGTGTGCTGATAGGGCGGGAGCCAAGCTACAAGCTACTCGAAAATATTGGCCGAATATTGCTGATTCAAAACTCAACTAAAACTTTTTGAGACGATATATTGTTTGATCTTGCACTTAGTATAGTAACTTAATGGACTAATAGTACACAAACAGCTTCCTTAAAAGTTAAACACTTTCGGGGCGCTACAGCAAGAAACAAGAAAAAGGTGTTATCATCTAGCATCTACAAAAATATTGTATTATCTTCTTTACAATGTTACCCCTCCAATAAATTTTTTTCTAAGTTTTTTATCAGTTTTTTTTTTTTTTTAAGGCATGAAGAGTGTAAGACCGTTTTGGTTTTTGCCATTTGTGCTTATCATGCTGATAAAAATGCCTTACCCCCAGCTTTTTAGCAACCGATTTTTTAGACCATAAACGATAAGTTCAGCTCTTGTCGAGGTATGCCCTCGATCAGAAATTATACTTCTTGATTCTAACCAAAATTTGTGTCCAATTCGCTGTTGCTGATGGAGCATATGAAATTACCAATGCCAAATTTTAAACAATAAAGCTTGTTTATTAGATAATGCATAAAAGTTTTTTCAAAATATTGCAGATTTATTATTAACAAATAATTGTCATTCAATTCAACTATTGGAGTGATATCGGGTTAGAGATTAAGAATATAGATCCATTAGGATTTAAAAAGTTAATTTTATTGAATGAAACATTCGAAATTTCAAAACGGGCCCTCCACGCGTCCAAAAATCATGTTTGGTTTATATTTATTTTCCGTAAAGAATGTGCTAAATTCGGAAAGCACGGGAAATAGCAAACCTTTACAGAATAAAGCGAAATTCCTTATGTTTTTGGTGAGCAATTACGGAATTTTTGAGTGTTGTTTTGAGAAAAGGTTCAAAAATATGCAATCGGTCATAACATCGCGAGCGATTTCATTACGTCTTCGTTAAGCCAGGACTCGAATTGGCAAAGCAAACACTCGCGCACAAAAACGAAAAATGGTAAGCTGGAGTAGAAAGAGAAAGAGAGATTTTTTATAACATACTTTATATCCTTTCACCGAAATAATCAATGTTATTACTAATCGATTCGGACAATATCGAGTTAAGACCAACTACGGCAAAAATCTACTTTTTTGCTCAAGCAAATATCATATTCTGATGTTTTAAACTTGAAGGCCGCGAGTAAGAAACTTATATATAGAATTGAGTATACACATTTCATATATAATTTACTGTAATAAATTTGACTGGCATACCGCGCTTATTTCAAAATTTTTGACATTACAGAGAAAGTAAATGGGCACTTCATCAATATGGTGCATATGTGACAAGAAGATCATGATAAAATAATTCGAGAGAATCTCACACCACAGAGGAACAAAACGAGTATGCACGAGATTAAAGTTTGCTCAGATAGTGTAAGCGGGAAGTCGAACGGCTAAGAGTTCCTGAGGTTGGGACATGGAAACTTTATCCAAATATAATAGGTTTTCGAATCAGTTCGGTTCCAGCCAGAAACAAGGATTTGTTTCGGTACAAATCCCTAATTTAGAGAGGTGACTTTGCTGACGATCATTATTGGAATGTTGGTTATTGTTTATTATTATTATTATTATTACATTATTATATTATTTCAAATTATTATTATTTTCATTAGGTGAAATTGTTCTTCTTTATCGAGTTGTCAATCGCTATTATTATTACAAGAAATAAATGGAAACTCTTCATCAAAACAGACTCGGCAGAATTTTTTGTTCATAACGAAAGAAATTAGGTGAATAGGGTTCCAAGGGTAACAATTTTGAAATGTATGTGAAATCGAAGAAGAAGAATTTTTTGGAAATCTTTTTGATGTCATAAGTTTCCCTTTGGTGAGCTCAAAAAGTTGAGACCTGCCAATGAATGAAATAAGGTATTGGCCTATTTGAAAGAAAAAAAATGTTCGCATAGAAATAATGGTACATTTTTAACAATAAAATATATATAAATTATATATTATTATTATTAATATTATACTTTATTAATTATTATTAGGTATTAATATATTATATATTATTTATATATAATTATTATTATTAGTTATTATTATTATTATTATATATATTATTAAAAAATCTTTTTTTGATCAACTATCTAGTTAACTTTTGTGTGTTTTTCTTAACGTGACCTTGCCGACCACTATACCGGGCCCTAAATCTCTGGTGTTTTTGGATTTGAAAATTCTGTTTGAGTTGTTGTGTTTTCAACAAGGGAATTAGTCTCTATATGTGAGAATTCAGTATTTGGGAATTTTTTTAAAAATATCACTCTCAGTTGATAATGAATAAGTTGAACATCAAAATTGAAACTGTGACTCTAACCAAGCGAACTATATCAACCGAGCAATTATAGAAGACATTAATAAAATGAATAGAAAGAAAACGGTAACAGTCTTGATGTGCTTGGTGAATACTTTTTGCGTACGCTAATTTAATGGCGGCTTTAAGATTTTCCAGCAAGTCGCAAATAAGTTCCTGCACACACCAGACTGGGAAGTAAGAATTTTCCAAGGAATGAAAACCGTCCTCCTTCTCGAAATTTTTGAGAGGACTTAAAAAAGGTGTTGAGTTGATACACAAAGGAGAATTAATATAAGTAATAATTATGCATACGGGTATTGCGGGTTTCTAAACTTCTCAGTTTGAATGGTGTTGGTACGAGATGAAGGGCTCTAGAGCTCAAAGATTTGGGGATCTGATTGACGTGCTGCATTTGGATCCACTCAAAAATTGGAAATATTAATACTACAGTAAGAGAGAAAACATCTTTATAATGAACAGGTTTTTTATATCACGAGGAGAAAATTTGGGAATGAGTCCATTGTATCTTTAAAAAGTATATCTTTTGATTAGAAAATATCATGGGCGAAATGAAAAGCGATAAGATATTGTTTTAGCAAGTAAGTATTCTAGAGGCAATTACACTACGCTCACAGACCTGAAATTCTAAAGCTATTTGTTTTTTAGCAATATTATATATGACCTATGGTGCAACTTTCTATAGATCGAAAAAAGGTAGAATTTTGCTAGTTTGCAACGCGATATTGTCGATCGTAATGGATATAAATTATTTCTCAAGGATAGAAACAATAAATAAGGAATTTATAAGGAAGGGGGTGACGTTATGATTTATTTTATATAAAAGATATATTTAACTACTCAGCTAGAAATAGCTGATGTTGATGAAATTGATATCTTGGTGTTAAAATAGAAACATCGAATATATTACGAAAATCTAAACAACAGAAAAAAAAAAGAACGTTTATTACTTAAAACCTAATATATTGGCATGAATAATGAAGTACTGAGAAAAGTAAAGGGAGTGAAAAATTTCTTGTTTGATGGGAAGGAGAGGTTTTTAGAATGGAAGGATAAAGTGGAAGATTGGATATGGAGAAATAAAAATCTGGATAAATATACGGGTTTAACTATTCGAAGTGCATTATGTGGAGAACCATGGGAACTAGTGGGAGGATTGCCTAGAGAGCAGATAGCGGGCAGTGACGGAGTAGAAAAAATTAAGTGTTCTAGAAAAGAAATATAACAGTGACAAGAAACGAGAAAAAATAGATCGTATGAACGCTTTCTTTAGAATTGAAAGAAGACTTAGGGAGGAGATGCAGGATTTTGTGAGTAGTTTTGATGTGGCATTGAGAAGGTGTACTGCGGCCGGAATGGCTGAACTAAGAGAGGAACATAAAGGAGGTTTGTTGTTGAAGGAGTCAAACACTGATCGCAAATAGTGTCGAACTGCAAAACTTCCTCCACCAAATTTAGTTCTTGCATAGAGTCAATACTCTCTCCCACTTCCTTGTCAACATCAGTCTTTTGTGGAGAATTTTCATTATTTTCCTAGCAAGAGAAAATACATTTACAAATCGCGAAACACGAAATAAATAAATAAGCATTAAAATGAAATCCACTTTTATAGATGCAATTACAATTTGGTAACATATAAAACGAAAGGGACTCTGAGTGTGTCATAATATAGGTATTTGTCACAGGAATATGCGATTGAAATGATCATTGGTTAGTGAAACGTCGAGGGGGGCACGTCCCGCCTATGAGAGTGTTTACTCTTTCTCGAAAGCAGCACACCACTCTTTCTTTTCGATGCACGAGAGTTTTAAGAGTACACGCCTACATCATATGGCTTTCATTCCTAACTATTTCCAGATGGGTCGCAACTAATAATATATAAAAGGAGGTAAACACCTTGTAATTTTTCTATCTCTTTTAACGTTTAGTTAAAACTGGTAGTTCGTTAATTCGCAATACTAGATCCAAGACTTCTTTAATTACGGCCTACTTAATTTTCAAACATCCTAAATTCATTTCTCTCTTTTGTCGTCTATATTTAGATAATAGAAATTGGGTAAAATAATATAATGATAATATATATATCTATATAGTATTATATACACAAATGCTTACATATTTAATACTTACTATATATTACTGATTATATATTGTATACTCACTATCGTCTATATTTAGAAATATATATCTTATTATATATATATATATATTTATATATATAGTTATATATATATACTATAATAGGAATACTAAATATATATATATATACTCATATACTAATATATTATATACTATATAAAAATAATAATATATACTTATAATATATAATATATATATATACGTATACGTATATATATATATATCTATATGTATATATATATATATATATTATATAGGATATATATATTATACGGTAATATATATATAGTGTAGTACACATAATATAATACTATACATAATTAGTACTTGTTTAGGCATATTATATATATATATTCTTTCTCTTCTTCTTTATCTTCTTCTATTTTCCCAAGAATGGGAGTAAGGTCGTTGAAACGAGCATCGGACAAGAAAGCAGTAAGGAGAAAATGCATAGTCGAGAAAAGAAAGCCCAGCTTACCGCCCCCTCAGTACCATTAATTAGTGAGAAATCATCGCAGTCAGAAATCCACCTACAAGCTTCATGGGACAGCGATGGGCGCTCACTATGGTAGATCGTCAAGGTAAGGGTTCATCCCTTGGCCGCCCAGGTGGGCCAACAAACTATGCCACCTCACAAATCCACGCCATTCACTCCTGTTATACAACTTTCTTCTCGAAAACACACAACTCAAACATTTCTCTGCCCTTAAAGACATTTCGTTACTGACTCAATCCACTTTTTCTTTCGGTCTCCAGCCGGTCGGTTCCCAACACACTCGCCACTATAACATCCGCTTAAACCACCGACTATCATTCCTGTTTTCCATTATGAACACAAAACTTGTGCGCAATTCGAATCAACTTTCATTTATTCTCGTCATTTATTCTATCCTTATTACGTTCACATCACGAAACCAGACAAATTTTACAGACACTCTCTAATAAGCTAAATTCTCATTTTTATATATCATTCTTCTCAACACCTTGCACATCCCTAAGATTATCCATCTAACCACATTGAACTTTAGATCTTATACTTCCTTATTCCGACTCCATCAGTTTTCACTTCTATACATCAACTACAGGTAACAACATACCCTCATGTAAGCCCTAGCACACTCAAGAAAGTCCCTTTACATCACCAACGATTTAATTGCACCAGCCACCTTGCCTCCATTCACAACTTTCTACTAGACTCTGCATCATCCGTTTTCTCTTTTCATCCAACATACAAGACAAAAGCGCGCACGCACACACAATATTATATATATTTATATATATATATAGTATATAATATATATAGTATATATATTATATTATATTATATATATATATTTAAATATATATATATTATTATATACCAAATATATATATATATATATATATATAGTATATATAATAGCTATTATATTATATATATATTACAGGCATATAGGGGGTACAACATAACCTTATAGAAAGTAAGTTAAACAAGTATATACTATATTAGTATATTATATAATATATATATACTAGGTATACTATATGTTTGGAATAAAGATACCGGTATATATATATATATATATATATAATTATATATATTATATATACATATATATATATATTTAGTACATATATATATAATAAGAGGTTTAATTATATATATAACTTATATATATAGTATATATATATATACTAAGTATATATATAATATAATATTATTACTAATTTATTATTCTTCCTTTCTTTATCTTTCTCTTTTGCCCCAAGACTGGGGTAAAGGGTTTGCGTGTCATGCATGGAAAGAAAAGCAGTAGACGAATATGAAAAAAGTCGAAAGGAAAGCCCAGCCTACCTTCCCTTTTATACCTTTTAGTGAGGAACTCGTCACTTAGACACGAAAATCCACCCTAGAGCTTCATGGGACGCCATACCGAAAACCCTCGCGGACGTAGACCCTCACTATGGAAAATCGTCAGTGTAAGGGTCAACCCCTGGCCCAGGTGGGCGCCACAACCATAACCCACCATACCATACCCCCTTACTCTCCTATCATGCACCTTTATTTCTCGTTCTGCCAAACTCACATTTCTCTCCTTCAGACATTGTTCAACCGCTCAATCCACTTTCCTTCTCGGTTCACCGCCGGTCGGTTCAACAACTCTCCCCCTAATCATCCGCTTAATACCAACCGACTATTCATATATCCTTTCGCACACTTCATGACAAAACTCTCAACATAACTTTCATTTATTTCTCTCATTTTACCCTTTTTCCACACCAACACACGCAAACAAAAAATGCTATTTATTCGAGGTGTTCATATTCCTCTCATTTTTATATTTAATTCTTCTCAACCTAACACTGCCCTAAGTATATGGTCATCTGAACACCACATTGAAATTTCTTTGGATATCTATATATCTATCATTATTATTCCAGCATTATAATTTTATTCAACTACAGTTCACAGCGGTATCAAGCAATACGACCTCATGTTAAAGACTTCTATGTGCGCAACTTCAGACTTAGTCCCTTTAAACATTCACCAACGATTTATGTGCACCAGCAAACCCTTCCCTTCTGCCCATTCAAACTTTCCTACTAAAAATCTCTGCATCAGATTCAGATTCCTTTCTCCCCTCATCTCCAACATATACCGGCTAAATTTATTTAAACTCAGGTATCACGTTGCTCAGCCTGCGTGCCTCATCTACATAAACACTTCAACACTGAGGACTGTCCTCACTCACAAACACAACCTTACTCTTCTTATCTATACTTAGTTACTTTTCAAACCCTTACTTTTACATACCCTGCCTCTTACAGTCAAATAAATTCCTTAAATCAAACTTCTTCATGATTAATATAACAACATCCAGAACCAAATCATGTCCGCATATATAGGTAGGGCACCTCCATTTTCCCTTTCTCCATCACATTTCTATAACACATTTCTGCATTCCCCTCGAATTTTTTCATAACCCCATTCTCCATTACCAATTGAATAACCAAAGGAGACAATAAACAACCCTGTCCTCACCTTCCGACTATTAATCACTAAAAATCACCATTGAAAGAAGCATTTATTCTTAACACGCTTCCACTATCGTCAATAACATAACTTTTTGTTGATTTCCATTCGAGCCTACCTACCAAACTCACGGATTTTGGTATAATAAACCTGCCATAAGCTTCCCTCTATTAACCTATCATA
>JABUQX010021834.1:0-2500 GCA_015478945.1 Trachelipus rathkii
CCGTCACCTGAGTTCCTAGGAAACATTTTCCTACTCTCATTAATTTTGATATTATCTCCTAAATTAATATTTTGTTTTTATTTTTCGAAAGTGAGTTTTAATACCACTAAGGTCTTTTAATCTGAATTTAAACTTCTTGAAATAAATGTTCCCCTGGGGATCGTTAAATATTTACAAAAGGTTTGGGTTCCCCCCGTCCCTTTTTAACGTAATCGGAATTGGGGTAAAAAAGAAAAAAAGGGATTTTTTTGGGGGGAAAATTGGGCGTTTTCAATTAAAATATTAAATTGTTCAGCACTGATATGAAGAAATCTGCGAAAGGTCGTCCCCAAAGATGAACCAACTCATCGATAGGCCATTTTTCCCAATATACGTCTTTATCATTAAAATTGTAGGTGTTTCGTGTACTATATAAGTAACTTCTCAGTAATGGTCTCTTTAATAGATGGCTGATGGTCTGAAATACTTGATCATACACATTTTTAAAATTATGCTAATAGTCTTGATAATAGGGACATTCGTGAAAAGGTTTTTAACATTCAGAGATACTAATATTTTCTGGATCGAATGAACAAATACTATTTTGTTTTTTTTTGCAAAAATGCATTGTCAATTTCAACTATAACATTTCATTAATATAGGTCTAATTAGGCTGTTTTGTATTTTGAGATATCATGTGTCACTTTTATACTTATACTTATACTTATAGGCCTAAAGGGTGGGTCCTCGGTGTTCTTGTGAACCTTTGGTTGACCATAGAGATGTCCATTGTTGTATGAACCAATTCTTCTTATTTTGTGTGTTAATGTTAATGTCCGTGATCTTGCTTGCAAGGCTATTAATGGTCTTTTTAACTTCTTCCGTTTGACTTTTTAAGCATGGGTGAATTTTGTTTTATCATTAATGATTGTTGTGTTTAGTTTTTTAATGTAATATTAAAAACAATCAGGACTAACTGACCCCGCCTCCTTTATGCAGGTCTTTGTATTAACTATGAACATTGCTCAGGCCTATGGATTTAAAATAGCATCTTTTAAAGGGAAGTGATAGACGACCTTTTAAAGATTTGCAATAGGGCAATGTAATCCAAAGGTTTTCAATTTAGTTTTTAAATCGTCTTCATTGCTAATTTTTAATTCCTCTTTCCTTGCAAAGTTTTTTATGTTCGTGGTAAAGTTTTTCACCTCATTTGTTTATTAATTAAGTTACCCTTTTTTTATACCTAAGTTTAACCCTAGTTCCTAATAACTCATTTTCCTTTTCGTTTAGTGTATAGGTAGATATGTTTAAGATTTTCGAATTATTAGACTTGAAGAGAATGTCTTCTCTATAAAGATTTGATAATTTCTTATTATGTACAAGGCGTATTTCACACTCATATTGCCTAATATTTCTCTGAAGGTAACATAAAGCAGAATAAAATTTAAATTTTGAAATGGTCTTGTGAAGCTCTAAAACTAGAGATAAATGATTCTTTCGATAATTTTAGAAAGTTCCAATTTTTTTGTTTATTTATTTCTCTCTCTATAAGTGAAATGACTTAAATTTCTTAGTCTCTATACACTAAACGAAAAGGAAATGATTTAGAACTGGGGTTAAACTTAGGTTAAAGAAAAAGGGTAACTTAATAAATAAAAAATTGAAGTAGAAAAACTTACACGAACAAAAAAAACTTTGCAAGGAAGAGGAAAATTAAAAATTGCAAATGAAGACGAATTTTAAAACTAAATTGAAAACCCTTTGGATTACATTTCCCTGTAAGGAAGCTTTTAAAGATCCTTTAGAACAACGAATTAAAAGATGCTATTAATCCCTTAAACATAACAATGACAAGTTATACAAAGACCTGAATAAAGGAGGCGGGTAAGTTAGTCCATGAATAAAGAAGATTAGCATTAAAAACTAAAACGCCATCATTAAAGATAAAACAAAATTCACCCCATGCTTAAAAGTCAAACGGAAGAAGTTAAAAAGATCATTAATAGCCTTGCAAGCAAGATCACGGACATTACATTAAACACAAAATAAGAAGAATTGGAATCATACAACAATGGACATCTCTGTGGCCTACCAAAGGTTCACAAGAACACCGCGAGGACCCACCCTTAAGGCCTATAGTAGGTATGACGGGTACCGTGACACATGATATCTCAAAATACATAAAAACCTAATTAGACCATATCTTAACGAAATATTTATAGTTAAATTAGCAGATAATTTTTGGAAAAACTAACAACATTAATTCTTTCAGATGTTAACAAAATTATATCTCTGATTGATTTTGAAAGTCTTTTCACGAATGTTCCTATATCTGAAACTATTAACATAATATTTAGAAAATTTTATCATCAATGAAATAAAACCACCGCGTCCATAGAAGAAGAATTCTGAGAAAGTTACTTTATATATGTACCACGAAAAACAATGGAAATTCAAAATGGTAAAACATATTTTTCAAAAAGAAAATGGCGTTATCTAGGGATTAAACCTTTAGACCAAA
>JABUQX010021834.1:10000-27500 GCA_015478945.1 Trachelipus rathkii
GAGAGATGAAAATACTGGAATTGGATACTTATATATTTTATTACATTTTCAGGTGAACTGCTGGCAATGTCTGAGAAAGGTTTTCGTTATCATTCTGTAGCATTGTCGTCCTTATTATGGATTCGAATCCTTGCTGGTGCATCTTTGGCTTTTTTAATGGAGGTTTGTATTTTAGCTATATTTTATTTTATAATTTGAATTATATTTGCATAAACAATTTAATGCAGGGTTGGCATTAAAAAAGCCCACCCAAAAGAAAGCAAAAATACACATCTTAAAAAAAAAAAAAAAAGTTTTTTTTTTATTTTTTTATTTTGTGTGCTGTTATTTTATATCATTTTTGAAATTTTGCTCAGGGTAATGTGAATAAGAATATTGAGCTAAAGTGAACAGACGTCACATTTGGGTAAAAACAGCTTTATCTCAGAGAAATGGATCCAAATGTGTCTTTAAGAGTGAAGATTCCTCTTCTAAAGTTCTTTAGTTTTACGTTTTTCACAATTTGATCCATTTGTACTTCTACATCTTCATTTGAAGGTTCCTTGACCACTACAGTTCCTTCAATTGATTTTTGATTGCTTTCAGTTTTCCTTAGAAATTTAATCTGGACACTACTAGCTTCTTCATTTATTCTTAACACTTTACTGATGTAAAAATAAGCCTTAAATTCCACCCCCCCCCCAAACTTTACTAAAACATAATTCCCTACCTCAATAGCTGATATTTTGCCCTTTTCCTTCTTCCCTACCTTCTCTACTATTACCAGTCTCAGTTTCATTTGATGAGTAGGCAGCTTGTAAATCAAAAGTAGAAATGGATTGACCTGGCTGGATATTTATTCTTCTTCCTCTCTTCCTTGGGACTATTTCTACGGACTCCTTTCTTTTTTGCATTAGAGTAACTAATAAATTCTGGGCTTACATTTTGTGACCTGAATGTCTTTGATGAGTTATAGATAGTTAATCATCTTAGAGAGGACTCGATTCCTGTTCAAAGGATATATCTCGTCTGCATTAAACCCAGAAATAGAGATTCTTTTCCAATCATCCTTCATGTTCAAAAGTTCTGTTAAGAGCCTGGGAAACTTATGTTTTGGCAAAGTTGTGCAATCTCTTCCAACACATTTCTTAAGGTTTTCCGTTATTTCCCTCCACTGTACCTTTAAGGAATGAAAGACTCCAACATCTAATGGTTGGAGCAAGTGTGTGGAATTAGGTGGAAGAAAGAACATTTGTATATTGTTAGTTTGTAATATCTCTACAGCTGTTAGAGACATGTTATCTCTGTTATTGGGAAGGTTATCTGATTGGGATTTTCTTTTCATCTTCGTCAATGCAAATCCGGTTGAAGAATGTAATCACAATTTTTTTAAGATAATCCAAGAAGGTGATGCCATCAAACCAGCCACTTTTGTTTACATTATATTGGCAGTGTATTGGGCCATCTTCTATGTGAGAATCTAGAAGATGATCCTCTTTAAAGCAACGCAAGGGGAGAACATTATTCCTGTAGCACTTGAAGCAAACCACTGAAACAGCTGTTTTTGAAGTTTCATCACATGTTTTGTGCATTTGCTTTGTTTGCGGAATATTAATAAGTGTGTTCCAGAGTTATCTACCAGGTTTGCCTCATCATAGTTTACTATATACTCTGGATTAACGCCTTCCAATGTCTTCTCTAGGTTGTTGAAATATTCAGACACCATTTCACTGTTAACAGCTGCCCTCTTCCTATTGATGGTCTGACATTTTATTTTAGATAGGACCTTATCATTCCTCTTTAGGAACAGAGTAAGCCAATCTTTACCTGGCATATTTTCTTTAAAACAAGCTACATTCCTACCTTTTGAATTTAAACAATGCTGAACAAATTACCTAAGTTCCAGTTTAGTAAATGCCAGACTATAATTCCCAAGTACTGCTAAATGTTCTGCAGTCACATTTTCTTCAAAAGGAAGAAGACTTGTCCTCTTACCAGTTTGACCTGGGTTTTAAAAAAGTCCCTGGACTCTTCTTCATAGTGCAGATACAGACACATTCTTTTTCTTTGCTGCACTTGATATTGACATTTCATCTTCAACATCCATACATGCCCGGACCATGTCATCTTCTTTATGTGTGCATTTAGTGCATCCTTCTTTTCTTCTGTATGTTCTTGGCATCTGAAACAATAACTAAAAGATTTTTAGATAAAAATATAAAAGTTTTTTAAATAAACCTATAAAAGAAGTATTAATTTTACATTTAAAATTATAGTCACAACCTTGTTCACATTACCCCTGACCCCTTGTTCACTTTACCTCTTGTTAGTAAAACAAGTATTTTTCAAAAACTACAAAATATATATTTTTAAAAAGGCTATGAAATTCAAGGGGTCTGTTGTATATATTATAAAATGTATTTGTTTAAAACAAATATTTTTTGTGTCAAGTATATTGTAAATATATCTGTAAGAGAAAGAGAAATTTTAAGGTTAATACAATACACAATATTTTTAATTAATTGTAATTTACATAATTAATATATATGCTTAGAGCTAATTAATTTCGATTGTAACAGCACAAAAAAAATTAAGAAAATAGGAAAAAAAAAGTGTGTTCACATATCCCTGGGTCGGTTCACATTACCCCAATTGACGGTAACCATATTCCCATATTAAAATTACCAAAGAAAACCATTTCAGTAAATAATATAAAAATTCTGTCCTCTTTGGTTATAAATTTGCTACCATATATTTTGAATTTCCATTATTTTATATAGTGTGCTGCAATAAACTATAAAACTAATTTGGAACATTATATTTATTGAAGTCAGTCAGTGAATGCTTCACATTTTTCCATTTTATTTCCCATTATTCGTAACTATCTTTCTGTCTTAGGTATCTATAAATCCTTACAAGTTTTTGAGCATTTTCTGACCATAAATCTACTTTGAACTGTTGACCAAGCATGACCAAAAGTAGGGAAAATTCTTTCAATTGATCCAGAACTGGCAGGGCATAAATGTAAGGATGCCAAAAACTGGCAAAACTCAAATAGTCCATCTTTTCAAATTAATTTCCATAATATTCCACCATTTATTTTTATTTGTCTAAAAACATCCACCATAGAGGTTTCACGACGCTGTGACGAACCCTCACTGTGGCATCTCACCAATGTGGGATTCATCCCTTGAGCAAAACCCACAACCATACCCTCTCACAAAACGCCACCATTCACTCTTGTTATACACCTTTCTTCTCTCCTCTACCAAACTCACATTCCTCTCCTTCAGGCATTCCTTTACAGACTCAATCCATTTTTTCTTAGGTCTCCCAAACCGGTCAATTTCCAGTACACCCAACACCTGGGTTGTGGAGTCAGTTCAAAATTTTCTGACTACGACTCCGACTCCACCCTCTTCAACATTACCAACTCCAACTCCAACCTCTTGAAAATTACTGACTCTAACTCCACCCTTTTGAAATTTACTGACTCCAACTCCACCCCTGGAAAATTATATTATATATATATATATATATTATATATGATATATATTATATATATATATATATAATTATATATAAATTATATATTAATATTATAATATATATTATATATATAATATATATATATATATATATTTATATATAATATATATTATATATTAGAAATGAAATAAACCTGCAATCATATTCATAGTAATAAAATACCCCTGATGTATTTTCACCATGCTGGGATTTGTTCCTGGATCCTAGCAGATGAGCGCGTGCAGATGTGGTTTTCTCAACAACCATGAATGAGCTAAAAAGAAGAACTCAGGAATAAGCTGCTGTCCACTGCGTCAGTACTCCCTCGTGCTCCTCCGCTCACAACTTCGGCGCCATAAGGGGTCAAACCAGGGTACCGGCATGGTGAAGAATACTAGGAACCGGTATAGGGGTTGCTGTCGCACTGACTCCAACTCCACCCTAATATATATTTCTAAAAGTACATCACTCATATATATATATATATATATATATATATATATATATATATATATATATATATTATATTAGTATATATATATATAATATATATATATAATATATATATATAATATATAGTATATATATAATATAATAATATATATATATAATTATAATATATACTTTTTCTTTTATATATCCATTATTCTTATTTATTTTTTATGCTTATAATCATGTACTTTCTCCCATCCTACTAATTATCCGTTTTTTAGGCATTATAAAAGTAGTTAGGCAATTCCAGCTACATAATTTTGAATTTTGATTTTTGGAAGTGGACCATTTAACACCAAGGCCCACCACCGTTCCTTCTTATAGACAAGAGGAGTTACCCATCTCTGGAAGTAAGGATTTACTTATGATTCCATGATTCCATCCTTATTGTGATAGATGTGCAACCAGCTCCATTGGTATATGAGCGTTAATCCTATTTTTACTTCAACAGAACTTTTCCTCAGCTGTCTCGCAAGACCTTCACAGCACCCTTGCTGAGGGATTAATTCCCCTAGGGTAAGCGCTCATTTCAGTTTCAATATTACTTTTATTCTGCATTACTGATAATTTATGTTTTCTTCACTCACTGTGTTAATAGCTATGGAGCCTATTTATATTTTGCCTATCTACTTACAGGGGCCTATCTTGGAGCCTGTTTTGGTGCCATTTTTGGGCTTTACAGCTCATTGCCTATCTTGGGCGTATATCTGCGCAGTGCTATTACATCATTGCCTTTTGCTATTCTTAGAGTTTTTCTTTCGAGCAACTTTTCATCTATTACCGATCTGATTGGATTCATCAGTAAAAGCAAGGACTTAATAAGGATCAGTCGATACTGCAACACCAAGTTGAGTTACTGTTCATGTTCTGCATCCTTCACACACAAACAAATTAACTCAATGTTCCATTATTATTTGCACCTATTTATGTAAATAATAATTTGGAAATTCGAACAATTCAGTTCCATCTGTAATTGATTTCCAATTCAGACCATGATATAACGACCTTGTAAGGTCATCATTTGGTAAATAGCTTCCCTCCCTTAAATTTAGTTTCATCACAATAAACTTGGAAAAAGGAAGCGCTTTTGTTTCCCCTATTCAAAGAAACTCCGATAACTATTCAAGGAGGGAGAGGAAATCAAGTCAAAGAAGTTGCTGTTATGAATAGTTTGCTGCCTAGATATCACCTTAGTTCGTTCTGGTAGGAACGCTCGTTCACCGTTAGATAACACTAATGCTAACAAAACTAACAGAACTGTAGAGCCATAGACTTATAGTTATAATACTAACCGATAGTATAGTTATAGTACTAATCCACTAACCGGTTAACTTAGATTTCATAGCCGTCCTTCTTAGCTTGCTGGAATAGTTTTGTAGCCGTGCTGCACGATCTTAGTTCCTGAGTTTAGGTGTAAATGTTTGGGGACTTTGTTTCTTCCGGGTTCTTTTCGTTCAGAGCGCATTAACTTTCCCTTTTAGGTCTCTGATTCATTGAGTGTTTCGTCACTCTCCCCAACACAGGGGATTAAGAAATAAATAGAAATTGCAATAACCTGCAATCATATTCATAGTAATAAAATACCCCTGATGTATTTTCACCATGCTGGGATTCAATCCAGGACTCTAGCAGATGAGCGTGGAAAATGTTTGACCACTATGCCACAATGAGTTCCTAGTATTCTTCACCATGCGCGGGCGGTACCCTGTTTGACCATACGCCGCGAGTGTGAGCGGAGGAGCACGATGGAAGTAAACGACGCGTGGACTATAGCAGTGAAGTATTTCCCATGTTCTTCTTTTAGCTCATCATGACATAGTGGTCAAACACTTTGCACGCTCATCTGCTAGGGTCCAGGATCGAATCAAAGCATAGTGAAAGTACATTAGGGGATTTATCTACTATATATATAGTATATATATTATAATAATATATATTAATATATATTTACTATATAATTATATATATTATTATTAATAATAGATATATATATATAATATGGCAAATTCATTTATAAGATGAATGAAGTTCACAGGAAGATTTTACTCTCCTTCAGCCCGGATCGAACTATTGGATCACGGCGTCGGCGCGTTAACCATTAATGCCGATGCCTAACCACTAGGCATCCAGTCCCCCCAATGAAAGAGACGCTTCATAGCGTGAAGTTTTTAAAGCACCCGCTTTTCTCATCCCATAATTGCTGAGTACTCAAAGGCCTGGATTCACCTGACATGCTCCCCATTTCAAACTCTCCCCAAAAATAACCCAGGCGGTTTCCTCCTGGTGCAACTTGGTAACCCTCCACTATCATTCAAAATCCTCCCGCTCCTATAAACTAAAACTAAAATTTATTAAACAATTAAATATTAACATAACCAATAAAGCTATAGAACTTAACCTTTTCCCTTGAAAAAATATAATCATCTCATAAACTATCATAAAAGAAGCCTCCCTCCCCCTAAACACCCACTCCCACATCATTCTACGGTTATGACGCCATCTACTCCCCCTCCAACCCCCCATAACACTCCCTCTTAACACTGATCCATAACAACATCCATTTTGTTTCCAGAAGCACTAATAATAAATTCCATATCGTTGCTCCATCCTCATGAAAGAGACACAGTATACGATCTTCAATCTTTACTATTCGCCACCCCACCTTCCAAATTCCCCTCCCTAAACAACCTCTGACACCCCCACTATCAATTTTAACCACACTACCCAATCTCATCTCGAGGCGATTTCAAATGCCCACCCAACAACAGCATGGTATATAAGATACCCTTCTGATATCCCGAGGCAACCATATCCTTAGACGAATTAGAGCCCTAAATATCTTAACTCCAGAAACCTTCCCACCTATCACTCCCTCAATTAACCATCCCTAATCCCCAGAAACGTTACATTTTGTCCCCTCCTACCTCCCCTCACTAACCTGGGACAGCTGTTACCCTGACGTACATCGGAACACCCTTCCTATTCTTATTCTTCTAAACTCCTTTGCATGCAATCCCCCCCAAACAAGACTACATCTTACATAACTATAAAAAAGCAAACTGGCCTGCATTTACAACCATATAGACACACCCATATTACCCAGTACCCAATCCATTGATACATTACTTCCCTCACACTCTCATTAATTCACGTTAAACATATCAATCTTAAATCATCAAACCTCTATATACCAAAGCCAACAGAAATCATAACAACCCCAAACTCCAACCTGAGAAAACCAGCTCATTAAACCAAAAAACCCCTCCGAAAACTCAACCTGTACACCTCCCACACATTTCTACACGCGAAATAACACACCCTAATACCACCCAAAATCCCAACATCAAGCACCACCAACGTCTACTCAAATTAAGTTTTTCAGGAATACTTACAACATAACAATCTCAACGCTTAGACAAGAGAACCTGGCAAGTCAATAAAAATTAAACAACTGCTCAAAACAGCCCTCCCACAATCCCAAGAACCCCTCTCACCCCAACAACTCCCTCCCTTACCCTAAAGACAAACAAATTCAGACAGTCTGTGCTAAACAAATTATGCTCAACATCTCTCAAACCACCCACCCCGATAAACAGGAAAATAAAAAAAAAACAACTCAGAACACTCCAATAGACCACAACCCTCCTACCCCCATTCACACCAACATGACAATAGAATCCACTTACGAATCATTAGCAACTGAACAGCGGCAAGTAGAGAAGAAAAATACAACATCACATCTTAAAACAACCTTGGAGAAAAAAACAATTCTCCTAATCACAGAATGCACTTCGAAATCAAATTAGCAACTCAACTACGTGACTCTTTCTGTAGAGCCAGTACCCCCTTCTATAGTTGCAAAACCAAAAAAAGACATTAAAACCGTCGTGAAAAAGAATGATACGAAAAATGTAACTTCTATAACTACAATAGTAAAATTCTAGAGATATTCTATACTAAACAAAATTTCCCACCCCATTACTGCTCCCAGATTTTTCAACACGGTATTCAAATAGCAACGCATCCACAAGCTACATGCCCTCACCTCCCTCACACAACTACATCATTAATGGTTTCAACCAATCCCCTTCTCATAGTCTAAACTCACCGCAATAGACATAAAATAAAGCTTCGAGTACCGTCCCACACACATCCTATTCAGAAAAATCCTCCACTCCCTACAAGAATAATGACAAAACAATGGCTCTTCTTTTCTTTAAGAGATGCGTTCAACTAGCGGTCATCTACAAAACAACTCTCCCACTGCGATCAAATTACAAAATGGGCGCCAGACAGGGCGCCATTCGTCTCTGTCCATTTTGTTCAACTTTTCAAACAGTAGATTTACCCTACCCGCAACCCACCATTCCACTAAACTAATTAACTTACGCAGACGGACATTCAGTCTATTTCCAACCCAAACGTAAACATAGCCCACAAAACCATACCCAAGAAGTATTTACATCTATTAGAAAAATCGGTTTAAGCTTCAAACAAGAATGACGCATCCCCCTTAAATCCTCCATCGCCCTTTTTGTAACCACTGACCGTCACCAATCATCCCTCCATCCTATAATCACCCTGAACAACAACCCCCTTTCATTAAACAAACTCCCAAAAATATTAGGACTCTACTATGAACACAACACTGACGTTTTCCCCCACATCGACCAAATCACTTCCGTCGAACCCAACGAAGAACTCTAAACACCCTCCAGAACCGCCTCTCTCAAGCACCACTTCCAGCGACAGGAAAACCACATCACTCACCATGACTTATAAAACACTCCTCAAGAACAACTCTCAACTTGCTCACGAGCATGGTCCCCACTCTGCAAAAATCGAACACAAATAAATTAACCAATTTCTCATAATATAATCAGCTCCTCAGAATTATCAGAGGCTACAGCATAAAACCACCCCAGAATCTAACATTTTACACGAATGAAAACTTCCATCTCCCCTTCTCCCACACTTGAGATGTGGGGACTCAATTCTGATCAGAAACATTCGTAATCCATCCACCTTGTCACCAAATTCCTCTCAACCCCCCTGACAAAGACAAAGAATCCCCCCCTTCTTCGACCAGCTCAATTCCTATTAAACACATAGCAACATAAGTTCCTCCTCCTCCCGAAATAACGGTCATGGATTTACAATCTTACCAACACATACCTCTAAACCGCCCAAAAAACATTTACTAACACACCCCCCCACAAACTCTCCCCTTAGAGAAGAAACCGCGTCCAGAGAGGCCAAATCGACCTCGCTCGGAGCAGATCAGGTCACCAACCGCGGGGCTCTGCGATTATAAATTACAGATTCAAACTTAAGACAAGTCACCTCCCCTACTTGCACGTAGGTCACCAATGCCCAAAGAACACAATAGGAGACCTCTTCTGTAGTGTGCCTGCCCTTGACGCCCCCGCGCCTACTTTCTCTATTATAAATTCTTTCCTTGACCTGTGGAACCGCCAGAGGCGGCAGCCGGCTTCCTGGAAGCGTGCGGCCCTCCAATTAAGGTGGGCCAGGGGCAGAAGTAGTAAGTATAATTAAATATATTATATATATATATATACTAATATATATATATATATATTATAATTATATATATATATATATAATAATATATATATATATATTATATAGTATTATTAATAGTAATATATATATATATATATATAGGATAACACATGACTCGAAGTGTTTGAAATTACCTCATTTTTTGAATGGTGCACTGTTTTCTCTTTGGCGTTCTATTCTTACACACACTCATCTCGCAGGCAACATAGTATAACCACCATTTATCCACATGTAACATATACACATTTTAAAGTATTTACAGCAAATATTTAAAATAACCAGCCTTTACAGAACATCCCTACTACTCATATCCGTGTGTGTGGGGGAGAAAGAATTGCCCACAGTATGTCCTGCCATGTCGTAAAGGCGACAAGGGACGTGGTAAGTTGGGGTTGCGCTGCCCACTCACCTATCTCTGCTAGGGAATGCTGAATGCACGGCTCAGAGATGGTGTGATCGCCGTAACGGCCTTCTAATTTTCCGGCGAAATTGGTATGAATCTGGATGGGGTCATGCGAATGTCAGGGAATAAATGTTGAGGAGTAGAGGTGATGGATGTATTTACAGAAAGGGCAAATTTGATTGCTCGCTGTGACTGAAGACAAAGATGACAAGGAATATGTGAAAATGCGTGGTGCTGTGTGAATGGTGTGTGCCTGGTGTGGAAAGGAATGAGAGAGGGGAGAGAAGGAGTTTGCAATTTTGATGATGACCTGTGATACAAAGCTAGGGTAGACTTTGTGTGTGTGAGCTCTAGAATTCTAATGGGTTAACTTTAAGTTTTCGAAAAAGGTCAATGTATGTGTGTGTGAGTATGGTCCGATCGAGGGACGTTGAAGAGAGTTACGTTTTTTTGGGGATAATTGAATGATGTCCTGGATTTAAGTGAGTAGGAGCTTCAGGTTGATAGTGGTTGGGGGCCTAGAATGGTTGGAATAGGCTGATCAAAAAAGGATGGCTATAAACAGGCTGGTTTTGGGGTGGCGGGAGAATCATGAGAATGGTAGGAAGGTGATTGGATTTCTGTGAGAGAGAGGTATGTTGGTAAGTAATACTTTCTTTAGCACAAGAGTATCCATAAGTATACTAGAGTTGGTGTAGATGCTTTTGCTCGGTTGCTGTATTGGACCTTCTACGTAGAGATGGTATCGATAGTGAAAAGTATGATTGACTTTTGTATTGGTGAAGAGAAGTACGTGTTGGATTGTTAATCAGTGAGGGGTTTTAGGAATGGGATTATCCGGATCATTATTTTTCTCTATTAAAATTAAGTTAGTGGGCTTGGATGGAGAGGAAGGCGTGTTACGAAAGGAAGTAGGTACAATTAAAGAGTGAGAAGTATGAAGTGATATAGACAATAAGGATATGATGTAGAGCGCTCGCTAGTAAATCGGTTGAATGTGGACAAGTGATACTGAACCAATCTGGGGGCAAATGAAGGAAGCAATTGTTAGTAAGTGCAAGGAAGTGAAGTATGTGTATGTGCTAAGTAGGAAGTAAGAATGTAAAACCGAAGGTGGAACTGAAAAGGGTGATGAAGCCGGTATAAAAGTAAAAAAAGAAGGTGGTTGAATGGTACTGAAAAACAAATGAAAATCAATTGATAGAGCTTGGAATTATATTAAGGAGGAAAAAGAGAATACTAAAAGTGCATATGTAGGAAAACAAGAGGTAAATGAACCGTTTGGAAGAGGACGAATTGGGACTTACATAGGGAATAGGAAGCTCTTCTGGCAAGGAAGCGCGAAAGTAGTAAGAATGAGAATAGGGAATCTGCTGAATACATGATAGGTGTGTTTTGTAACTGAAATGAAATGAATGTGAGCGGGAGTTGGTAAAAAGGAACACTCGAAAAGTCTGCAACAATATTAACAGTATGAATGAGGTAGATAGTGGACATGTGGTGGGTTTGAATGGTGCAGAGAAAGAAAAGGTATTGTTGGGATAGGCTAAGGGTAGAGTGAGAAAGTTGAAGACAGGTAAATCTCCTGCAGGTATATTGATGGATGAAATTTGTTTTCCCTTCTCTTCACAGAACGAGCCGAGAGGGTGATTTTAATTTGGATTTGGAAGTTGGTGTAAATAATGCGTTTATGGAGTGGTATGTACTCGTGGTGTGCTCCTAAAAGTAGTTGGGGAGGAGCCGGTATCAGTAGCCTTCATATTAAGAGGTTAAGCGAAGAAAACGGGAAACTGTAGAAATATGATCAAGAAGGATTAGAAGGAGTTTGTCAATCGTGTGCATATGTCTGTGAGTGGGAATAGTGGAATAAGTGCTCCGGGTTATTGTGTCTCGTGGGGTTTCCGAGGCTAAAGAGTGCGTCCACGTGACTGAAGGACTGACTTGGGAAGAACACAGGTCGTTTAGGAGTGTAGAGGATTGTGGACAAAGATCTTTACATTAAAACAATGATTGAAATGAGGAGAAGAGAATACAAGGGTTATATTTAGTGGTTTTATGGAGATTTGCAACCAGGGACGTAATGAAGGTGATGAGTTAATAAGGTATCAAAGCTTTTCGACGTGCAGTATTAGTGTATATATGGTGTTGGTGGTGGCTTCTGGAATCGGAATCAAAATATGGTATGACGGAATAGTGAAGCGTGTGGGTAAGAGCAGACTATAAGAGCGGTGGGTAGTGAATGGGTGATGCTGTTTACAGCCGGGAAGTTAATCTAGCGAGTGGATAGCGAGGGGGTGTGTGTTATGGTCTCGCTGCGGTTATTTCACTTTCGGTATATGGAAGTGGGGGATACGCTGTTGATGTAGGGCTGGCAGGTGGCCGGATAGGAGTGGGAGGGAGAGGCGAGGACATGGTGATTTGGTTACAGGAAGGATAGATGAGATAGAGATGGGAAGGGCGTCGCCCCTATACCTTAATATAATGAGGCTGGTAGATTGTCAGATACTGATTGTGTTCTGTGTGGGCGGGAGGTGCTGCTGAAGAAAAGCTTTGGAGGAGGATTTTAAGGAGATTTGGCAGGGCTCTATAGGTTGTATATAGGAGGAGGGGGCTTTGCAAGATGCCAACGTGAGTATAGAGTAAGAGGTGAGTGGTGATGTACGAGTGAGGCAACAGTCTCGTCGAGTGTGAAGTTATTTAGAAGCGTGTGGAGGGGCATACTGCGACAAGATCAGTCGCTTGAGGTTTAAAATATTTAGGGTATATGGTGATGGAGAAGAGGAAACAGGATGGAGGGGGCCGTGAGTGTACGTAGGAAAGTTTGTGAAATGGCAAGGAAGGTGCTGTGCAAATTAAATCGTTTGGTGAATGCTAGAAGGGGACTGAAGGTCTTGAGAGCACGCGGGTGTGCCGAGAGACGTCGGAGGTCGGGAAGGGTCTGGAGCTAGTTTGAAGAAGTCTGTAGTGAAGTCGAATCGGAGTATTAGGAGCTATGTTGATATGTGTTGAAGAGGTGGAGTCGAGTATCGCACGTGTGCAGATTGTCAATGATGTCGGATTACTGCGAAGCCGCGTGTGAGAAGTTTTCGTTCGGGAAAATAGGAAAATCGTTTGAGTCTGCGAGTCAGGCGGAAATCGTTGAGTCATAGACTTGGACTAAAGTTATAATTGTGACTGTGAATGCACTTTCAATCACTTCATGCAACAGTTTACCGACTTTCGACTTCACATCACAAAGCATTGCCTAACTTCGAAGATGTTTTAACCAGCCACCTATGTTTTCTATTTGGATATATTCTAGTTATTAATATATACGAATACCTAGGGTATGTAACGCGCGTTGATAGAGTGCGCACTTACTGTACTAATGCGTGACGGGGACGCAATTAGAGCGGGACAGGAAATATATATAGGTATAGGACTCCATGTGAGCGGCGGTAGGTAGACAGGAGTGCGAAGTATTAGAGTCTCATTGACAATGATACTTATATCAGCGTGAGTTAGTCAATAATATTGAGGATTGCGCTAACGTAGCAATGGTCAGTAGTAATAATGTAGGACGCTAACTTGGAGGATGACAACATTGATAAAGAACTAAGTGTCTGCACTAATTGATGCAGTGTGGGGCCGCGTGATTTGTTATGATAAGAGAGAGTTTGCAGGACGAGCTATCGGACAGAATACGAAAAGATGCAGTGCGTAAAATCATAAATTGCAGTCGAGCAGGTGATGAATACTTTACTCGATGTGACTCATGCGCCGTCCGTTTAGTTACTCGTTTCAACAATTTGACAGTTCGCTAACGCATGAAGACGGTTTACAGAAGATTAGTATGAAAAGCTTCTCCTCTGATAGAATATGGTGGATCGGCTAGATCGAAAAGCGTCTCATTGGGGACTCTCGAAGGAAGGAAGAGAGTATGTGTGGTCAAGGAGGTGCCGATTCGGCCTCATGAACTCGGCTTGGGTGAGGCGCATCTCGATGTATCTGTGGGCTGCGTGACACTAACTTTAGAAGAGGAATGGAATTAGAGGTGATAGTCTTATTCTTGTAGTGCGTCGGAGCGCGACGCTAGGAGAGAATATTATTGGAACAGAAGATTTATGTTGACGGATACGTGTGTGTCTAGCAAGTATGTCTCAGACGGAAGACTTGTTAGTTTCAGTCGACGGCGATGAAGGAGTATGCATCTATGACGAATATATGGCAGTGTATAAATTGATTGCTTGCGGTTGACGTATTCGCGGGTTACGGACTGTGTCGTGATTGCCGCGAACTGGCACGAATGGTTGTTAGTCGGACGGAGCGGGAAGGTTGCTTTTCGGTCGCTGCTCATTATTCTGCCAGCGCATTGGGCGAGGGTACAAAAATCGACTCAAAAGAGGAAAAATGGAAGGAGGACCGTGGCAGAATGCTATTCTGATTTTTTAAGAATTAATCATTCATGAGTAGATGATAGTTAGATGTATGAGGTCTTTTCGAAGGGTAATAGCTGAAGGGCGTCTAAGATTGTAGTGAGGTTTGAGTATATAGGGTATAGATGTATAGTAGATAGATAGGTATTAGTGAATGAGTATGATTATATAGTAATTATATATATATATATAGTATATGATATATTATATAATATATATTATATATATTATATATATTATATATATATAAATATATATATATAGTATATATTTCCAAATATATACCCTTAAGGTGAAATTACTTAAGGGTATGTTTGAATAACCTATAACATCGCGTTGAATTCGGTAGGCAGTTTTTATACATTATACTAAATATATATATATATATATATTATATAGTAATATATATATATATATAATATATATATATATATTATATATATATATAAATATTAATATTAAATATATATATATATTATAAAATATATATATATATATATTATATATATATAATATAATCTCCGAAGACCCCATTCTCAATATTTAGAGTTATCAAAATTGTGTTTTTGATGGCTTAAGTCCTCTAATTAAAATTTTGTAATAATACATAAAAATAATAGTTAATCAAGGCAAATTAAGAGTATAAAGTTTACATAAATAGAATGAGGAAACATATTTGTAGTTGGTGAGGATTTCTTAGTTGAAGTGGGCCTTGTTGTTCCCCATATTATCTATATATATTTATCATAATAATTATATATATAATATATATATAACTATATATATTAATATCTAGTATGATAATTATAGAATATCATATATATATATAATAATATAATTATATATAATATATATATATTATATATATTATATATATATATATATATATATGAAGTATATATATATTCTTTCTTTCCTTTCTTTCTTTCTTTCCTCTCCGAGGAAGGAATCTTCATCCTGTCAACCGCGCAAGCATCTTTCTTCCAGACGTCCCTCTCCTTCACTATTCCTCTTTCTCCTCAGCGCTCTCATATTTGGTAGCTCACATCTTTCAGCAGAGTCCTGCCACCGATTCCGCCCATCTCTTTTTCGGTCTTCCCCTTGTTATTCTCTCCCTAACATGTTCATTCCATTCTTCTTTCACCTAAGACTTTCCTGCTTCCAATCCTCTCCAGATGTCTCCACCAATCTCAATCTGCCCAATCCACTTCAGTGTCATGCTTCTCTGACCACTATATCTTCTCTAAATAACTTCATTCTTATCTCTTCTCTCTTACTCTTTTTCAACAACATCACGTTCTTTGATATCCTCATCTCCGCCACTTGTGTACTTCCTTCTTCTCGTTGTTGTCCTAGTTTCCGCTGCCGTACAGCAAAGTGTGGGATGTCAAGTAGCTGTTAAAGAAAATCACTTTATTTAAGCCTCTATCCGTGTTTTCTCTATCTTCCATCAATGGGGTATAGCGCTTTCATAACTAATCCATACTTTTCCATTTCTCGCGTAATCTCTTCTCCACTTCCTTCCCCTTTTGTTAAAACACCCTCTCCAGATAATTGCAGGTATTTAGTATTTATCCCGCCTTCACCTCCTCCTCTCTCACATCATTCTCATCCTCCCCATTTCCTCCGGTTACTGTTAATATCTCTGTTCTGGCTTCTGTATGTCATCCTCATCCCTGCTTCCTCCACTCCTCCGCAAACAACTCCACCACCTCTCGAATCGGCTCCTCTCTCTCTCGCAACATGCCAGATCGCCCGCATATGCCATTATGTCCCTCAATTCTCCAGTCAATAGGAACATGATACCAAAGTCTATAAAAATAGTTACCCAGATACAGTTTTTTCTAGGGACGCAACTTAGAGAATGTAGGAAGACGTGTAACCTTGATGTCATTCTGTAACTGCGGTGTTCTAAAATTTTTTGAAATTGGTTTTCCCGCAGGATCTGTTGAGTGGAGCTGCACTTGCAACATTAAAGGAAAGGATTGATAGGCTAATATGGATTGTTTGTTGCCTCATTGTAGGTATAAGTTCTGACGTGCCAAAGTGGGCGTGTTTTTTATAGTTATAAAGTAAATAGTTATTAAATAAATATGTGGAATGAGTTTCAAGGAACTATTGTTTTTAGTCATTAACTCTTAGCTAAAGATTGTACTTTTGGAGTAGTTGAGTACAGTATTAATATTAAAGAAAACCTTCTGTAGAAAGAAATACAGGCCTTAATGGGGTGTGTAGGTTGTGTTTGCGCATGGGCAATGCATTTGATAAAGTATAGTTGCTCGGGACAGTCTAGATAGCGTCCATGTTGGCCTTATACTGTTCTTTGTTTTCCTTATTCTCATCTGAGGTAATACTGACGAACTTTGGATAATAATATATTACCTTTCTGATTGGATCAACGATATGATGGGGTGTAAAAGCTAATGAAAAAATGGTTTTAGAGTGGTTTTAAGCCTGTCGAAAATATCAGCGGCGTAGATGTTTCATCACGTTCACAATTCATGTGAAGTAACAGGACTCTATTAAAAAACTTATGGCACATCGAAAGTGCAACTATAGTGCTATTTAGATTTGGGCCTAAGCCGACTAACTATCTTAAAAGAAAAAGAATAAAAGCATGTTTCCCAGCACAAAAATGGACAAGCTCTCAACGAATGGGCAACACAAGAGGTAGGTGGAGAAATTTCGATGGATTTTACGACCCTAATGAAATTTTAAAGCATGTTGAGCTTAAAAGGAGCTTTTCAATGGATCAAGGTAGTAACCTTTATAAAAAAAAATTAGAACTTTTCAAATCTTTAAGCAAAAGCAAATTTGCTTAAAGTTTCTTCTTCTTAATGTCTTTAAACTTTATTCTCAAACACTCTTTCTTTATGTATTACATTTGCATTCCTCCATAATTAGTGACAAGCAAACATTGCTTAATCATATGGAAAATGTGATGTTTGTTTTAAAGGATTTTCAAGCAACACATCTACAAACATTTTCAAACATTTTGGAAGTTCAACAGAACTTCTGCGTTTCTGATGCAATAAAGAAATGATAATGCTCTTGTGAGAATCAATTTAAAAATGAAAAGATTAGGGCAATTACAAATTTA
>JABUQX010021835.1:0-10000 GCA_015478945.1 Trachelipus rathkii
CGTGTACTTCGTTCGATCATTAGGCTGGAGTCTAACCGTGTGTGCATTTATCGAACCACTCCCACCTCTTCGCCCACCTCTTCACATATACCACACTAGTTTAAATGCAAGTATTTGAACAATACCTTTTATATCAATTCTTGCCCAGAAATTAAATAATTATTCTTTCATAGAGTTGCTTGGAGTGAGTATGGCATCGTATTCGAAGATTGCACCTCGTCCACTTCAGCATCATCGCTTGGTTGGTGTTCTATGGTGAGGAGGTAGGTGACGTTAAAATTTACCGAACGACTTGTCCTTTTACGAGAGAGAAAGAGAAAGGAAGAGAAAAAAGAGAGAGAGAAAAAAAGAGATAGAAAAAAGAGAAAAGAGAATGTAAGGGGGTGGTTGAATAGATAATAGATTGTAATGTCATAAACTCACTCTTCTGGCAGATAAACAATTCATGGCCAGACCCCGTGATCAACCAACAATACTTTCTAAGATTCTCGAGCCTCTATCGTATCGGTATCAGGCCTCCTGTCGAATGAGGTTATCGTACTGTGCAATATTATATTATTCTATGCTCAAATTCACCAACGTATCTCCCTGGTCCTTCAAGTGAAACAACGGTCGAACGGGTTCTTTGTTTTTATATGAGAACCGGCCAGTCAATAATACTCGTTATCAGTGAATTTACCTGTTATTATGATCAATGTTTTGATCATGAAATCAGTGTCTTTGAGACCTAAAATAATAGTTATCTGAATATTTAAATAAATAAGAAAGCAAACTACCTTTGGAAACACACAAGAAAACCACTGGGATAACTTTAAAAATACTTTAATAAAAAAAATAAATGTGTACTGCTTTTATACAGAATAAAGTACACATCCATGAACATATAATTAGATGTCCGTAGATATCCACTTACATGCGCACCGCATGGGTAACACTACAGTACCAAATATTAATATTATTTTATGCTTTAAAATAATTCTTGCAATATAAATCAACGACCATATATATATATATACATGCAATATGTATATTTATATGTGCATCAATATATATATACAAACAACTGTTACCTTACAACAAAATATTCTGACCTTAAATTTATACAAATCTTTGTCCATATATATTTATATATATAAAATACATAAATATCGATGTGCAAAAATATGTATAAATGAATTATAATATATTAACAAAAATGCATAGACTGATCGATATGAAAGGTAATCTCAAACTTTTACTTGAAAATTATTTAAATTTAGAATTTACAAAATACGTCGATTTGTCACTGTGACCAAATAGTAAGAAAACAGCTGATGCTTTCTACAACTGTTTCTCCAATGCAAGAAAGTTGCCTAATAGTAATTAAATAAATCTTTGTTGTAAACAAACATTGAGTATACAAACATTAACCATACGTTAATAAATAAATACTGAACTTATAAATGCTTTATATTTATCGTCAAAATATACTGACTGCGAAACTTTGGAAAATTAATTACGATAAATAAACGCTTACCTGCAAGCAACATCTAGCAATGATATCGACTGCAAAATCTTTACAAGTGCATAGATACAGACGACACACCTCGGTATATTTATGCACATATGAAATATAATTTATTCACAATTTCTTTGATAAACACAAACTTAATTACATTAATCATTACAATAAATAATACAGCAATATTTACACTTCGAAACATTAACCATACGTTAATAAATAAATACTGAACTTATAAATGCTTTATATTTATCGTCAAAATATACTGACTGCGAAACTTTGGAAAATTAATTACGATAAATAAACGCTTACCTGCAAGCAACATCTAGCAATGATATCGACTGCAAAATCCTTACAAGTGCATAGATACAGACGACACACCTCGGTATATTTATGCACATATGAAATATAATTTATTCACCATTTCTTTGATAAACACAAACTTAATTACATTAATCATTACAATAAATAATACAGCAATATTTACACTTCGAAAATTATATCACCATATTACTTTAAAACAAATATTACATTTACTTTTATAACAAATCACAAAACAAAGCATTCCTGCTTACAAAAAAAATACACCATCTAACATATAATAAAAATCGATCGAGATATATGAGGCATCACAAGTACCAACTATATACACCCTTGGTCAACAACAATAAAAGCGGAAAAAGATCAAAATTATGTTTCTTTTTACTATTTATATGAACCTGAGTAACCCAGATTACGACCATTAGCGAATCAAATCACTTAAAAACAGCAGGTAGAATGTTATACACATTTATCAATTAAAATAGTAAAATAAATATATACATGACATCTGAAGAAGAGGCGTGGTTGGTATTTCTTGTGATATTACACTATTTCTCAAGAAATAACAATCTCTCATCCCATTCTGAATAAAAAGACTAACGACAGTCGGAGTTTATGCGCTTCCACACTTTTAACAAATATGCATTTATTTAATTTTAAGAAATAAAATTATTCTAATATTTATTTATATATATATAAAACAATATATATATATATATATATATATATATATATATATATATATATATATATATATATATATATATATATATATATATATATATATATATATATATATATATAAATATATATATATATACTATATATACACTATATATATATATATATATATATATATATATATATATATATAAAAATATATATATATATATATATATATATATATATATATATATATATAATAACACGCAGTTTCCTTTCGCAATTGCTTTAAAAATATTAATAATAATAATAATAATAATAACAATAATAATACTAATAAAGCATCGATAACAACGACCAATGACAAATCAGATTTTAAGAGTAAGGCTTAAAAAACGAGTTCTCATTGGTTGTTGGTTCTCCTTATATATAAACATATATACAACAGTTTGACCGGGCCTCGCGGTATACATGAGGTATATAGAAAAAAATAAACAACATTGCAATAGCAATATGGGACCTTTACTCTAAAACAAATAAATGAAAATCAATTTATACACTTCATGTACACTACGTTACATCTTTGGCCCACCCAACATGAAGCAAATTGGTACACTTTGCTTTATATACATGATGATATAACATTGGTTTCATTTCGCAGCGCTCCTTCTTCTGTAGTGGCTTCTGAAGACGAATCCAATGTCTCATCGGCATACGATCTACTTAAGTAATCAGCTATGACGTTGTCTCGCCCACTAATGTGGTTTAGTTTTTCAAACGCATGCTGATATACAGACTCCCATTTTACATTGTCGGTAGGATGGTAAGATCTTTCTTCATGAATCATCTGGAGTGTGTTCCTAAGAATAGTCAAGTGCTCATGCCGGGTCTGAGGGTATTTGGACCAATCTTCAACAAAATAATCGGCTTCATTACGCACGTCCATTATCCCTATCATAATTCTGACCGCAGGCATCTCTCTCTTACTTGCACCCATCGGTGTTGCTTCAGCACCTTTTCTTCTCGGCCTCCATTCTCTACCTCCTTCGTCACCTCCTTTTATTACCAAATCCGACCATAATCTTATCCACTCCTTCATTTCTTCATGTCTCTTCAGACATCTTTCATTCTTCTTGATAGTCCTCCTCATCCACTTGACGGATGATAGCTTCTTTGAGGAACTATCCGCGGAATACATTTCTTCAACATTATACTCCTTACTTTCATAATCGGTTTTACACCGTCTCTTGCTTTCTCCACTCTCTCCACATGCATCTTCCTTCTTTACCCTTACAATTTCCAAGATGTCGATGTCTTCTCTAGCGTATGTATTTTCAGACCTTACATTGTGCCACTTATCTCCATTAAGCGTCTGTACCAACTTTCCATGGCAATCTCTGCGCTTCATCATCTCTCCCTTTACTAAAATTTTCTGGCACAATGCTTCTACCATTCTCTTTACCAGTTCTATGAACTGTGTCCTTTTCTCATTCCCGTATTCTGTCCACAAACGCACAAAATTCTTATCAGCCCAACAATACTGTTGAGGACACCTCGTAAAACTTCTACTGCGTTCAGACACTCCACTGCAAGTTTTCTTTGTACTCTCATCTTTTTCTTCCTCTCTTAGAGACATCATCCTTTTCTTTTCAATGTTAATTTCTCCGCATTCTTTTATAACCTCCTGGAGGGTTATATTTCTTAGAGGTGTTACCTCTGGGTAATGCATGGCGGTGTCATCTACCGTCCAAACATGCTGTTCTTCAGATGATGGTGGCGCGATCGTTCTTACAGATCCAGCAATCACTCGTTGACAAGGCTCTTCTACGATGGGTATATTATCACCATCTTTCCGCTTCTCCCTGAAAGTTTCACGATCGCCTGTGAGCTCCATCACCTCTCCATCATGAGCTACTTTCTCTTCACTCACGGCTATCATCTCTTCTCCCCTGGAACCTTGTGTGTGAGGTGCTATGCCACCTCTTTGTGACTCACTATCTATTATAGTACAGACTGATTTCTTAAGCCTAAGTGTACTATTTACATCGGATGTCTCCTGGACATCTGGTACTTCTGTACCTTCCTCAACATTTTCTAGTGGATTTATTAGGACTCTAACTACTTCTTCTTCTGTAACTTCGTCATCCTTAGATGAACCTTGGGACTCTATCATCACACTCAGTGATGGCTCCGTGGTTGGTTTGACATCTTTTCTATTGACGTCCAACGATTGTGGTACTGACGGTTTCTCTCTACAAAACTCTTCCCTCTCCAAACTCGCCATTCCAAAACTATGATTTACTTGTATAGACTCTTCCTGAGAATCTTCCTCAGCGTTCTCGGCGATGGGGAATAGCAAACTTCCATGGTTATGCTCGTCCTTCTCAATATGAGGACCTCGACACACAGTCGACTCCCATGCGAGGTTCGGCTGACACAGGGGTAATGCACCTTTGACATTCCCAATAACTAAATCATAGACGACTTCCGGCAGCACTGCTGCGGTCGTCCTACCCACGTAGTAAGGGGTGTCCACGTCTATATTCGCGAGTGGAGCCTCTATCACCGTTCCGTCCAGCAATCTTATCTTCATGTTGTCTCCCACATAACACCTCTTAGGTACGAATTTCTCTCGCACCACTACGACACTACAACCAGTATCTCGGAGTGTTTTGACTTGATAACCATTCACCGTCCCATAAGTTACAGGTAGGTGTGACAACTTGTCATTTTCCACCCTCTTTTCTTCATTCAGGAGATTCGGCTCTTCACCTGAACCATTCAGGACTTTATTGCCGCTTTCAGAAACTCCGGATGCTCCCGTGCTCTTTACTTCCTCCTTCTGTTTACCTGAACTACTTTGTCCTCTACCACTACTGTTGAAATATGGAGGGGCTCTACAATCTCTAGCGAGATGCCCTCTCCTCTGACATTTGTAGCACGTGACCACAGCCCTGGGCTCACTGCTACTGCGACGATGGTTCTGTCTGTCGCTGTTTCCGCTATTGATCTTACCTTCACTGTTTGTTGGCCTCGATGTACGTTGGTCATTGCTTTTATGATTACTACTCGTAAAGTAACCACTGCCTCTCGATCTAAAATTATTATTACTGTTGTGATTGCTTTTATCCGCGTGATTATGATTCCGTGCGTGACTATTTGTTACGAATTTCAAATGATGAGCTTCCATGTAACCCTCTGAACTGACTATAATCTCCTCCGGTACCTTCTTCTTTGTTTCCCTCAGGTATGTAGCAAGTTCTTTCGGGACAGTATTTAAATACTTGTCGACTGAGAAAAACTCAATAAGATCGTCTGGTGTCATCGTTACGTTTGCTGCGGTAATCCACTTCCTCAGAGCTTCAATAATCTTTTGCAGGTACACCCTAGGGTTATCATCCTCCGTAGGACTCATATTCTTGTATTTGGCGCCGTACCCACTTTCTGTGAGACCATACCTTGTTAACAGAGCTCTTTTTAGGCTATCATAATTCTTTAGCTCTTCAACAGACAAATTGTTGAATACTTTAACCGCCTTACTCGTAAGGAATGACCCTAAAACTAACGCTTGCTTTTCCTTAGGGATGTCATTTGCCTCCGCTTGTTTTTCGAACATTAGCAAGTACTCCTCTATATCATTTAGTTTCTCATCAAAGAATGGAAGCTTTAACTTCGGGTATTTATTAACATAGGAAGTGCTATGGCTGCTTTGAGTGCTTTGGGAAGCTATTGTTGCATCGTGTTGACGCTGTCTATCGTCAGCATCTAACTTCATTTGCAGCATTCTCTCCTCTGCTTCTCTTGCATCTTTTTCTGCCTCTAACTTAACTCTTTGAGCTTCAGCTTCAACCTTAGCTTTTTCTACTCCTGCTTCAGCCTCAAGCTTAGCTTTCTCCCTTCGCTCTTCTGTCTCAAGCGCTAACTTTTTCTCTTCTAAAGCAGCAGCTATCTTCTTTTCTTCAATCTCTGCTTCCTTAGCTAGTCTCTCCTTCAACATGTTAGCAGCTTCCTTACCCGATAGACCCAATGACTTACACATCTCCACAAATTCAGTGTTAGAAGCCATTGTTATAATCGTTTTACTCAAAACAATTATGAAATATACTGTTTGTTATAATCGTTGTAATCAAAACAAATTATAAAATATAACGTTCGTCAACAAAGTCACTTCTTAACGCACGAATCGCAATCACGTTTTCTACCAAAATTTCGAAATTTTGCTCCCACTGATACACGCAGGAAAACAAATTTCTTACAACAAAATCAACGATGTATATATATTATATATTATATAATATATATATATATATATATATATATATATATATATATATATATTTATATATTATATATATATATATATAATATATATATATTATATATATATATATATATATACAGGTTTTAACAATTCGTAGGCAAAATTTGCCAAAATCTTGTGGGAAAATAGTATTTTCGACACTAAATCCACTCAAAGTGAAGTAAAAATGGGAATTCCAAAATTACTATTTTTCGCTTCATCACCAACTTTGTAAATTTTTACTCCCTATCTAAACAATATTAATATATATATATATATAATATAATATATATATAGTATATATATATATACTATTATATATATATATATATATATATATTATATATATATATATATATATATATATATATTATATTATATTATATATAGTATATAATATATATATATTATATATATATATATATATATATATTATATATATTTTAATATATATATATATATATATATATATATTTATAAAAGCATAAAATATAAAGTATTAAAATTATTCCAGTGTTTAATTGTTTCCAAACAATGAGTATTGTTGCAATAGCAAAGTACTATTTCACCAATACGCATAAAATCATATATGTGCAACTTCAACAAAATGAATAGTACAATGGACTATATTGACAGTTAAAACTCAATATCAACATATATCCCAGATGTTAATATTGGTGACAATATTTAAACAATATCTCTAGCACAGGTTTTAGCAAAACAATTACAAATGAATAACACTGTGCTCTAATATTCAGCAAAAATGGCAACATAAATTCACAACAAGCAATTCAATGATAACGAATAATGACTGGGTGGTTATAAAATAAAATCCCGAGACAGGAACGCCCAATTTAAATGTAATGGGGTGGTTGAAAAGATAATAAATTGTAATGTCATAAACTCACTCTTCTAGCAGATAAACAATTCCTTGGCCAGGCCCCCGTGACAATACAACCAACCAATACTTTCTAAGATTCTCGAGCCTCTATCGTATCAGTATCCAGACCTCCTGTCGAATGAGTTATCGGCCTGTGCAATATTGCCATGCAATTCTATACTCAAAACTCACCAACGTATCTCCCTGAAGGTCCTTCAAGTGAAACAACGGTCGAACGGGTTCTTTGTTTTTATATGAGAACCGGCCAGTCAGTAATACTCGTTATCAGTGAATTTACCTGTTATTATGATCAATGTTTTGATCATGAAATCAGTGTCTTTGAGACCTAAAATAATAGTTATCTGAATATTTAAATAAATAAGAAAGCAAACTACCTTTGGAAACACACAAGAAAACCACTGGGATAACTTTAAAAATACTTTAATAAAAAAAAATAAATATGTACTGCTTTTATACAGAATAAAGTCTTACACATCCATGAACATATAATTAGATGTCCGTAGATATCCACTTACATGCGCACCGCATGGGTAACACTACAGTACCAAATATTAATATTATTTTATGCTTTAAAATAACTCTTGCAATATAAATCAACGACCATATATATATACATGCAATATGTATATTTATATGTGCATCAATATATATATATATACAAACAACTGTTACCTTACAACAAAATATTCTGACCTTAAATTTATACAAATCTTTGTCCATATATATTTATATATATAAAATACATAAATATCGATGTGCAAAAATATGTATAAACGAATTATAATATATTAACAAAAATGCATAGACTGATCGATATGAAAGGTAATCTCAAACTTTTACTTGAAAATTATTTAAATTTGAAATTTACAAAATACGTCGATTTGTCACTGTGACCAAATAGTAAGAAATCAGCTGATGCTTTCTACAACTGTTTCTCCAATGCAAGAAAGTTGCCTAATAGTAATTAAATAAATCTTTTGTTGTAAACAAACATTGAGTATACAAACATTAACCATACGTTAATAAATAAATACTGAACTTATAAATGCTTTATATTTATCGTCAAAATATACTGACTGCGAAACTTTGGAAAATTAATTACGATAAATAAACGCTTACCTGCAAGCAACATCTAGCAATGATATCGACTGCAAAATCTTTACAAGTGCATAGATACAGACGACACACCTCGGTATATTTATGCACATATGAAATATAATTTATTCACAATTTCTTTGATAAACACAAACTTAATTACATTAATCATTACAATAAATAATACAGCAATATTTACACTTCGAAAATTATATCACCATATTACTTTAAAACAAATATTACATTTACTTTTATAACAAATCACAAAACAAAGCATTCCTGCTTACAAAAAAAAATACACCATCTAACATATAATAAAAATCGATCGAGATATATGAGGCATCACAAGTACCAACTATATACACCCTTGGTCAACAACAATAAAAGCGGAAAAGATCAAAATTATGTTTCTTTTTACTATTTATATGAACCTGAGTAACCCAGATTACGACCATTAGCGAATCAAATCACTTAAAAACAGCAGGTAGAATGTTATATACATTTATCAATTAAAATAGTAAAATAAATATATACATGACATCTGAAGAAGAGGCGTGGTTGGTATTTCTTGTGATATTACACTATTTCTCAAGAAATAACAATCTCTCATCCCATTCTGAATAAAAAGACTAACGACAGTCGGAGTTTATGCGCTTCCACACTTTTTAACAAATATGCATTTATTTAATTTTAAGAAATAAAATTATTCTAATATTTATTTATATATATATAAAACAATATATATATATATATATATATATATATATATATATATATATATATATATATATATATATATATATATTTTTTTTTTTATATATATATATATATATATATAACACGCAGTTTCCTTTCGCAATTGCTTTAAAAATAGTTAATAATAATAATATAATAATAATAATAAAATAATAACTAATTAAAGCATCGATAACAACGACCAATGACAAATCAGATTTTAAGAGTAAGGCTTAAAAAACGAGTTCTCATTGGTTGTTGGTTCTCCTTATATATAAACATATATACAACAGTTTGACCGGGCCTCGCGGTATACATGAGGTATATAGAAAAAAAATAAACAACATTGCAATAGCAATATGGGACCTTTACTCTAAAACAAATAAATGAAAATCAATTTATACACTTCATGTACACTACGTTACATCTTTGGCCCACCCAACATGAAGCAAATTGGTACAACTTTGCTTTATATACATGATGA
>JABUQX010021836.1:0-22500 GCA_015478945.1 Trachelipus rathkii
AAAATTTTCCGTTCACTTTTCTTACACCATCATCTTTTGTTCTCTTCTCTTCGTTCGCTTCCTCCACCTGCCCTCTTTGCTTCCATCTTTCTTAACTGCTTCTATAATTCTCCATTCTTTCCTCTCTCCTACTTACCCAACCATTTCACATAAGCTTCCTTTTTCCTTTTCACCTCCTCCTTCAGCCTCTCATTCTCCACCATTCACTCCCTTCCTTCTGCTTGCACCACCCTTTACTCACATACCTCTTCTAGCCTTCACATTTTACTGTCTCTCGTTAAAATCTCATCCACTCTCCCCTTTCCACCTCCCAATTCCCGTCCCTCTCACGTCTCTCCACCTATTCTCCATACCTCTCCTAAACTCACCTCTTACACACTGTCTCCTCCAATTTCCCCTTTATCAACTTCTACTCTCCCTTTTTTCTCCCCGTTTGTTTTCCCACTAAAACCGGTCACCATCTCCTCCCACCCGTTACCAGCAAACTCTTACCAATAGTGATCGATATCCCCTCTCTCCGGACGCCCCGCTAAATACACTTTACATTCCTACTAATCGGCCCTTACTCCTTCCCATCTTACACACACATTTAATTTGCCTTTATTATCCTGCCCTCCTCCCCGTTATCTCACTCTTCCATGTTTTTATACTTTATTATTTTCACGTTTTTTGAACCAAGTATTCCCCACTATCATTCTTCCTTCAACACACAACTCTAACAAGCTTTCTCCATTCCCCTCCCCTACCCCAAATGGTCTTATTATTCTTCCCACCCCCTCCCTTCCCAATCCTGCATTCAAATCTCCCAGTTAGACAATTTATTAATTATTTATTCACCTCCGAACTTTTTTCCAAGCACTGCATTCAGACTCACTCCAAAATCTTCTCTCCCTCCTCCCTCGCTCTCATTCACTGGTGCATATGCCGCAATAATAAACCCACATTTCCTTCCCCCGACAGTTTACCTGTTTATTCCCACCATTATCTCGAACTCCACCTGCTGCACAACCTACCTTTATCCCACACCTTCTTTCCCATAACTATTCCCACTCTCTTCTCCCTCGCCCTCACTCTCTCGTTCACTCCTCTGATATCATACCCTCTCTTATTCCAAGTCCATCTCTCTTTTCCTATTCAGCTTAGTTTTCATTTAATCCACTAGCACATCCCAATCCTATTTTTTTCTTTCAAACATTAACGCCCACTTCCTCCCCTTCAAATCCTTTTCGTTTTACCCCTTTCTCACGTTACATACATCCCATCATCTAATTACCTCTCTTCCTCCCCAGCTTTCCCTTCTCTGTTCTGTTCTTATATATATACCTCACTCAGGCGCTATCTTTTTTGTCGGGACTTCCCCACCCTAGGCACTCCCAAACCTAGCCACCACCCTCTGCTCACCAAATTTTTATATCCCAAGCACATACTCAAGGAAGCGTAAAGGGTTAAGAATGATAATATATTTCTATATTTCTTAAATTCTCACTCTATCAATTTACTATTTATTCTTTCTACACTTTTATTTTTCTCTTTCTTTTTCTCTTTAAATTTACACCCGTTTAAACTTTATTTATCTATTAAAATCTTATTTAATTATTTAAAATTCTTTTAAAAATCCCCCACAGTGATACATACACTTTATATTGCCATTAAGTTACCCTTTCAATAGGTATTATACGGAAGTTTGTGGAAGGCAGAGCTTCCAATAAGAAAATGAAAAATGATTAAGCTCCCGGAGAAGATGGAGAAATCACTCTGCACCAAACTTCAAGCTTCTTTCAATTGCTATCGTATTTCCTTTGTACAATCCTATCACTCTTCAATAGAGCTCTATTCCACTTCACCAAATTTTCTAGGACGGATTTGTGTCACTATCGTTCAAAATGTGTCTTTTCGTTAGTGCCTCTACAGATTTATTTGTTAGGGATTTTCTTTACGTTTTTGTCCGTCTTACAGGTAATTTTCAATTCTTCCGTCAGGTATATACGGCATACTGGTAATTTTACCCTGATCCGTGGTTACATTAAGATTCTTGTATCTTCATCCCAATCAGGCAAGTGAGGTGCACTTTGACTTCATCAAAGATGAAGGAAAATATGATTGTTTCTCATATTCATGCTCCGTTACGTCATTCGGTTAATCACTCTTTTGGTAACTGCAACTTCAAAATTTTTTCTTCAATGGAAACCAATTCAAGCCGCAATCCGTTTGTTTTTTCAATTATACTTAATGTTATCACTATATCTATTAATTATCTTCTTTGCTTTTCTTTGTTTGTTTTTTCAATTATATCATTAGTGTTATCTAACTATACATTAATGTTATTTCTTCCTAACTTGTGGTACTTGCCTTACTAGAATTTTATTTAATTTTATCAAAAAAACTCTATTCAACTTTAACCAAAGAAGTATCTTTACGACTGCTTCTTTCGGATTACTCTCAACTCTCTTTAAATAATTTATGACTTTCAATAATTTATAAACAATATATATTAAAAAATAACAATCACTTGTATTGTTTAATAATAAACGAATAATTAAACTAATTAATATTATCGTTATATAACACGAAACACTATTACTATATGCTAATATTTCAATCGTGTCTCCGATATATTTATTAATTATATTATATTATTTTAAATGAGCGGCAGAGAAGTTTAGATACCCTATAATTGATTACCTTTTATTATTTTATATATATAACATAATTATATTATTCTTCAATATATGTACACACACATTATATATAACGAATTGCACATATTTTGATATATTAAGCGAATTTTGTTTAAATTTTGGATACCGATACATGAATACTAATACAAAATACATGATTTATTATTATATATATATTATATATCGAGATGTGTGAACAGATGTAAAGTAGTCATTGAAGAATCTTATAAATTAAGTTTTAGCCTTTTTGTAATACTATATATATATATATATGTATTATTTTTATATCTACTATATTACTATATATATTATATATATTATTAATATATTATATTATATTATTTATATTATATATAATATATATGTTATTTTATTCTATGTTATACATATACAAATCTATATGTTACCATATCTCGAGTATGTGTCCAGATTTAAGTATAATTAAAGAACTTAAAATTTAAGTTTTAGGGCCTTTTTGGTAATATATAGTATATATATTATTATATAATAATATATATATACGTTTATTATAAATATTAATACTATATGATATATATTATATATATATATAATATATATATAATTATTTATAATCTGTTATTTGATTTTTGTACTTTTTCGATTATTTATGATTAAAAGTTTAGGGTTTGTAGGGGGAGGAGTGTTAAGTTGTGAGAATGCATGCTTCTGTCATGTGACGGTTGCCGTTTTGCTTATGAATTTGTTATATACGGCATATATATATCATATATTTATAATCTTATATAAATATATATATTTCTACTTTTATTATATATAGTACTTTTTATTTATTTATTAATATTACATACATTAATATATATTATATATATCTATTATATATATAATTATTATTTAATAGTCCACTGCAGGACATATATCCTCTCTTACATTCTGTTTTTCCCACAATTCCTATCTTTCTTGCCATGGTTTTATTTTCTCTTAGGTGATTTGCCCTCAATTGCCAATCTACATTCTGCCCAGCGCTATTGTTTAGATCTTGTGTTGGTACCTTTTCTGCTTGAAATTAGAACGTTCAACTCTGAAATTCATTATTTCCTTAGATTATTATTTTATTGTTTTATGTTGTCTAGTCTACGTGACCCGCCTAATTGTCCATTCATGTCTTTCTTTCAACTATCGTTATGATGTCTTTGATCTTTGTCATTATTTTATTAGAGATATAGTTGTGTTTTCTTTATATCTATCCATGCCTTATGTTATTTAAGTTAGTCTTATTGCATGTTTATTTTCCTCCTCATATTTTCTTCTTGTTTGGTTACATCTTAATATATATCTATTATACTTAATTATTTATTTATATAATATATTATATATTATATATGCATTGCTTATTCACAATAATAAAGACAATATATATACAACTCCATACATTATATATAATTATATTCACCATTATATATATTATTGTATATTATATATATAGTATTTATTATTACATATATATATATGATATATACTTATATATATATAAAGAAAAAAATTTATACATATTTTACATATCTAATTTTTTTTTTTTACAAATTTCACATAATGCAATTATGTCTTTTTTTCCCATTTCCTCAAAATCAGTTTAAATTCGGTAATCTTATTTCAAATACTGAATGCATGAACAAATTGAATAAATTAGATGCTTATCTACTATTTAAAATAGTCCTTCCTTTATCTTGTTTGTAGATTTCTTAGAAAACAAATAAATTTGAGATATAATTCTAAGTTCCAAAGCAGAATAATACGAAAATGACACTAGTTTAGACAAAGATTGGAGAAATTTGGTTTATTAAATTATTAGGAAATAATAAATATTAATAAAGAAAACAGACTCTAAATGGGTAAACATAAACACTACTTGAAAAATAATTAAAATTTTGGAAATTAATAAAAATTAATTATTATTTTCTCTTACTATGGTAAATTTTAAAAGCCATTTGCACAAAACACTATTTTTTCTGATAAATGTTTCATATGTGATATCTTTAAAGTTATTCTTCTTTTATAATAATTATACATCACAATATTATTTTAATAAAACATTTATCAATATTATTAATTGACTAAGGTTGAATTATGGGTTTCTTATATAATTATAATATATATATATAATATAATATATATATATATACTATATATTATATTTATATATATATATAATTTTAATTATAACTATACTATTAAGGATACTATAATACTATAGTATATATTATATACTTATACTTATTTTATATATAATATAATTATATATATATATATATAATATATTAATTTTCTTTTACGTATCGGACCTATCAGTTAATTTTCGTCCAGGGAATTGGCTGCCAAAATTATTTTTATATTTTTCTAATTTTTTGGAAGAGTTTAGGAGTTAGGACTGAAATGTGTGTGTGTGAGGGGAAACACTTTCTTTTTTAACTATTCTTTTTTTCTCTCTTCTCTTTAGTTTAAAGATGATGAACTCAAAACAGACAAACTTGTCCACACATGAATCTCCCTCTCTCAGGTCCTCTAATCACCAGTCTCTCTCTCTCTCTCTCTCTCTCTCTCAGTGTTCTCCTCTACTCACCCCTGTCTCTTCTCTCTTCTCTCTTCTCACTCTCTCTCTCTCTCTCTCTCTCTTTCTCTCTTCTCCTCTCTCTTCTCCTCTCTCTCTCAGGTCCTCTAAGTCACCTCTTCTCTCTCTCTCTCTTTCTGGCTCGAAAACTCTCAAGTCCTTTCTTTCTTTCGGGATCTCCAACTCCTACTCTCTCTTCTCCCGGTTTCACCTCAATCTCTCAAACCCGACACACTCTCTCTTTCCCTCTCGGTTCTCTCTAATTTGCACTCTATCACTCTCTTTTTCACTCTCTAACTCCCAGTATCTCTCTTACTCCCACTCTCTCTCTCTCTCTCTCTTTTATTCAGTTCTCTCTAACACCCGACTTTTCGAAATTCAATATCAATTTACTGTCCCTTCGAAAGGTATACTTTTATTATAAATATTAAAGGTGTAACCTAGTTTTCAAATTTTTTAAATATACATACTTTTATTTTATTTATATAATTATTTATTTATATATATTTTTATATATATATATATAATATATATGGTATAATAATATTTATATATATTATATATATATATTTATATTAACTATATTATATATTTATGTATATATTGTTATTTAATTTTGCAGCTATATAAACAACTTAGTAAACTCAAAGCTTAAGAATGCATTTGGGTACTTAAAACGCTCGAAGCAGGTAAAATGCAAATATTAAAATTTTGTATTGCAAATAAATCAAAGAAATTATTTCTCCAATTTAATTAAAAAAACTTATACAAGTCTATTGACAGTTCAATTTGCTTTTTTTCCGTTAATCTGCGATCGACGTCGGCCAAGTTATAATTATTATTCATATATATATACTATATATTATATATTATATACTAATTTTTTATATATTTACTATTTTATATAATGTATTATAGTAATAGTGCATAATTTTGTATATATAACAACTATATATTTATTAGATTAATATTATAATAGTATATATATGTAATATATATATTGGAAGGTTATACCTTTGTCTAGTATCTTTTATACTCTCTAAAATTTATTTTTACACTTTCCATTGATAGTCCCCTAAAAATATATAATAAAATAATAATAATAATAATAACAATAATTTTACCAAATTGGAAAAGTTTTATTCAATAATATCATGATAATAATGCTAATAATGAAAATACTAATACTAAATAATTAATAATATTACTAAATATAAGGATATTATTATATAAGAAAATAGTAATTATATTATAATTATTTAGTATAATTATGATAATATTAATGTATAAGAATTTATAGTAATTATAAATTTATAATATAATAATAATAATAAATAATTATTTAACTAATATATAATAATAATAATAAATAATAATGAGTAATAATATATTTAATATATATGCTACTACTACTTACTACTAACCTGTTATAAATAATTCAAAACAAATATTGATGCAATAAAGCAAGAAAAAAAGTTTATCGTAAAAAATGGTTATAAATAATTTAATTATTATAATAATATATAAACAAAAGAATAAATAAAAAAATAGATAATATATAAAAAAAAATAACAATAATCATATAAATTTAAAACAAAAATTAACTTTAATTAATATCAATAATAATAATAATTAACAACAACAACAACTAATTATCAATAAATAACATATAATAATATAATTTACTATAATAATTCTATATTGCATATAATAAATATAATTTGATACTCCTCTAGTGGTTTTGAAAGACTTAAAATAACTTATGTGACAAAAGCTTACCTCCTTACAGCTTTAAGTATATAATAAGAATGAAGAATCCCTATATATCTTACGAGTAAAGGCGCCCTCAGAGCTCTTAAATCAAGGCATGAGTGAGTATTTACTAGTTCCCTACCCAGTTATTAATCCCATATATAAAAAAAACTATATCAAAAAAAACTTCTGAATCTCTTAACCTCCATTCTAACACTCTCTAACCACTAATAATAAAAGTTATGTTGAAGCCAATTAAATTTATTACATAACTACGGATAATATTTCCACAATGTCTATTTTACATCTCTATTCTTATGTTCATGTAACAAACTGACAGATATTTATTTAGGAGAGAAGATTGAATTCGCAAGAAGAAAAATACCAAACACAGTGTATTTGATCTGGCAATCGTAACCAAAATCAGCTCTACCCACCATTATAAGTAATTCAAAACCCATTTTAAGAAAAATCTAATATAAGTGGAAATGGACACCTATATTTTATCTTACGCATTCTAGATACAACAAACGCTAAAATGATCGAATCATTTTGGTTATAAAAATTATAATAGCAACAAAACTCAACCAAAATCAGGTGAATGCTTATACAAAGAGAGTTTACAGGAATGCAATATTATGACTATAACACCAAATACTGTAAGATCTCAGGAAAAATAACCTCCTCCTAAATATAGGAAATAAAATTACTCACTTTTAGTACCAAATGCATCCAATTAAGGTCTCGTCCACAATCAGTCAAAACACACCTGAAAGAGGCCGTAATATTCGGCGAAAGCTAGTTGTGGTGTGTATTTAATAATTTTTATTTGTAATTTTGATTTATAAAGGTTTGCTAAATGTATTAATTTATTAAAGTTTAATTTTTTATTTAAGTGTGTTTCGTTTGAGGATTTTAAAATATTTGATCAATATATATATATAATATATTATATTATTATATATATATATATAATATATAAATTTATTTTATATATATACTATATATTATATATATATTATGTATATAATATATTATATATATATATTTATATATATTTTATAATATATTATACACACGAAATTGACACACAGCGGAAGAAAATTCTATTGTATTTCTGCACCCAACCAGATTGCAATATATTAAGCATTTTTTGTATTTTTATTATACTTAAAATATATAAAATTTTAAAGCTGTGTAAGATAGCGATAAATTATGCGTTTAATATTTATTATATGAAAGGGCACGCAATTCCCCACCCCCCATATATATATATAATATATTTATATTTATATATAATACTATTTATAATAATTACTATATATATATATTTTTTATTTTTAATAAATTAATATTTAAATTATAATATGTAATATTTTTTTTTTTTTATATTATATATATATTATTATATATAAACTCAGTAATATACTGTTTCGTTTCATACCGTGTTGCAACATTAAAATTAAATCTTAAGGTTAATAGAGTTCCTTGAAAACACTGACCAGTAGGCAGGCGCAATCCTTATTTAGCGTTGAGTACTTGGTGCTTGATTTTATAATTAAAAAAAAATTAACAAATTAATAAGCTTTATTTTTATTTTCATCCTCTTGTTCGATGGACAATGTATCGATTACTACTGAATACTTGCGTCGCATTATATTGCAGTAGAGTTACGTTGAGTTTTTTTTTAAAAGTTCAAATATCATTTGTAAAGATGATCCTCCAATCATTGCCTTTTAGTAGGTTTTGAATCATTTTCGGAGCTGAACTTGCATATAAGGCCAAACTCAAGGTCCTTCACGAGTTAACATTTAATGTGATGTTTTAATTGCTCCATCATTACTGTTCCATCTCGTTGGTTTGCATCTGGTTGTTAGCTATATATATATTTATATATTATTAATATATATATAATAAGATAATATTTTATATATATATTATTAATTTTTATATATATATTTATAATATATATATATATAATATATATATATATATATTTTTATTATATATATATATATATATATATATATATATATATATAATATATAATATATATTATATATTATTTATATATATATATATATGCACTGTATTATCAACTTTGACTGAATATTTCTTGGTTGAAATGTCATGATCAAAGAGTAACATCCACACTTTTTTTTCATGCCGTTTAGAATTTTCTCTCGTAGTGGAGAGAAACATTGTGTCGTTGTTCAAAACACTCACCAGCTGGTGGTGTGTAAGATTGGAAAATGATAATCCATTCCATATGCTATATTGGTACCTTTGCTCCAGTGACCCTTATCAAAATATTCTTCTCTTTCTCATTTTTTGGTAATAAAGGGCAACATAAGTATTGAGTAAATTTCGGTGATTCAGAACGAAGTCTTATCTTAACCTAAAAATTACGTATATAAAACTACCTGTCAGTATTGTCGACCCCTGGCTACATGATTTTATAAATAATTATTCTCCCTCTTTTAATACTACCAGTTTTTATTTCATTATTTACAACCAAAACATATACTATCTATTAAATGAAGACTTTTGGTTATCCATTCTATTTATTATTTTATTATTTTATGACTATAAGTTTACTAAATAAAACACTTTCCTTTCGATCAATTAAAGATCGGGCAGATTTAATTATTACTTTTAGTTAATATTAATTGTTAAAAGTAATGCTATTAAATATTATAAATATTATTGACTATTTCTTAAGGACGACCTTTTTTTTTTTGGATTTTAAAGGGTTTTTATGCTTTATACGAAGCACGAAATGGCAAAATATGCACGAAAGAACAGAAAGTAGTATTTACACACTTTTACAAAGCAATTATATCATTTAGCTTTTTTAATAATATTCATTTATATACATGATTTCTTGTTTACACAATTATGAAATTTGTTATTATATATATATAATTATATATATATTTATATTTATTTATATATTATAATATATATATATATATTTATTTTAATATTATATTTAATTATATATATATATTTATATATATTTATTATATTATATTTATATACTATATATATATATATATATAATTAAGTAAAGCTTGTTATTTTCATCTGCTCCTACAAAAACATTTATTTTTAGGAATTTAATTCATCAACTGATGTAGATCTCTGAGGCCTTTAATAATTAAATACCGAAACCAATCGCTTCATCTTCCTCTTTTATCATTCCTATTCCGTAATATCCCATATTTCTATCTTATACATCATACTATACATTATACACACACCACACTTTCAAACTAGTGTTCTGTATGTGTGTACCTAGTGTTTTTACCCGTTATTTCCAGAATTTATTTTTTAGACTTTTGAGTGGGTGTGCACAATTTTCTTTTTATTTTTATTATTATTATTTATAACTATATATATATATATTCTATATATATTAATATAGTATATAAATTATTTTGTTTTATTTTCAGACTGCCATCTTGTGTTTTTTCTTTGCAGTATGTCAAGTTTGCGCTTTTCACAGTTTCTATATGTGGTGACACATCAAAAGCGATATACGGGTGCTAGAAACATTCCATTCACTTTATTTTTTTTACTTTCCATACTTCTCTTTATTCGCGTCAATTCTAGGACGTTTTGCAACGATTTTGATTGCGGTTTCTATTCATCTCTTAGGCTTATGGTTTGTTTCTGGCTGCCTGCATCCGATTCTATAAGCTATAGAGTTTTGTTTGGGATATATATATTTTTATCTGTACATGACTACACACTTCTCTTTTATTTTTACATTTTATCATGACTTTTTTTATAGATCTAAGAGCTTAACCCTATCGCAGTATATTGCAAGTTGATAGGAAGTTGCATGCTTAAATATGCACATCCGTTTGCCTTCTATGAATAAATTATTTAGTTAAGATTTTTTTTATCTTTTTTTTTTTTATTTCTATTATATATTACATATTTATTATTTATTTTATCGGGTAATAACATTTCCCTAGTGAGGAACTGAACATAAAACCTGGAAGGCAGTCTCATTTATTTTTTGTTTTTTTTTTTTATATTTTTTAATCTTTGTGACAATTGTATTCTTTTTATTGTCATTATTTTTAATTTAGTCGTTAATTGTTTTATTTCAGCACAGAATGACGGCGTGACCCTCCTATTTCTTCCTTTCTCTGTTATGATTCTTTAACTTTTTTATTTTTTCAGTCAACAAGTTTTGTAGTTAAGACCTTAGTCTGACAGAGACACACTGTACCAGCGCTCAAACCAGACGTCGATTTTATTTATATTTTTCTTTATTTATTTTAATACATCTCTTTTTTCTATATCACGTACGTACACTGTGAGTCGTCATGCAATCAGATCGAGTCCGTTTTATTTTTTTTGTTTTTTATATTTATCTTTTTCTACTACTGCTCTATTTTATTTCCGTCTGTATTCTGCACACTTTGATTTTTTTTTTATTCTTCTTTTTTTTTTATTTTATTTTTTTTTTATTTTTTTTTTTTTTTTATTTTTTCTTTTTTTTTTATTATTTATCTATTTTTTTTTTTTTTTTTTATTATTTTATTTTTTTTTGTTTCATTTTTATTTTTTTTGATTTTCATTTGATTAACTAATTATTTTTTTTTTTTTTTTTTTTTTTCTTTTGTTTTTTTTTTTTTTCTCTTTTTAAAATTTTTTTTTAATTTTTTTTACTATTTTTTTTCAAAATGGGCATTTTGTTTTTTTTTATTACTTGCAAAAAAATTTTGTTTATATTAATTTCTGTATAAAATTTTTAATTATAGTTTTTTTTACTATTGTTTTTGTTTTAATTGTTTATTTTTAGTCCTTTTTTTATTTTCTATTTTTTTTGATAATATATATATAAATATATATATTTAATATATCATTATATCTTATATAATATAATATATAGGTATTCATTTAAATATTATATATATTTTCCTGAGCAATTTCTTAAATTAATATAAAGCGACAAAAAGTCACATTTTATTTACTTACAGTGTGCTAGCGTCTTGAAATATTGTGCGGTGTGCGAAACAAAAGTTGGTAAGCAAAAAGGGAAAGTGCAAAAACAACGGATACCACGATAGAAACAGTGTATTTTTTTATTCAAATTTCATTCAATTTATTAACGCCAGTGCATTTATCAATAGGGCTTAGTTATATTATATAATTAATAATTTTAAATAATAATAATGTAATAATCAAAAATAATATATATATAATAATAATTAATAATTAAATAACTTAATAAACAATATAATAATAATAACGGTCATTAATGATGAATATAAGACTAACATTGATTAATTTTTAATTAATAATTCTTATATTTAATTAATAATAATAATAATTAATAATATTAATATATTATAATAATAATAATGAAAAATAATAGTTACATATTTAATATATTAATGAAATAAAAATTAATGAATTAATAATTATTATTATTGTTTATTATTATTGATTATTATTATTATAATTATTTATTTTATTTCTTTATTTCACAATTGGCGGGATATTTGATCATGATGTTTGAAATACTTAATTTACTAATATGTAACATATTAAAAATTTTCAGTGGTTTCTTAAAAATGGCAAACTCTCCAATAAAAAAAAAAATATACTTTACCATTTTTTTTATATTTTTTACTTTTAATTTCGAAGAATAATAATAAAAAAACACTGTAAGTACACTAGTAAAATATATGTAGGCTTCTTAAAGAAAAGGAATTTTTTTATTAATAAAAACAAAATAATTTTGAAAATAAATTTAATTGAGGTAGGAAATTTTTTAATGTTTTCCGATGCTTCAATGTGTTAAAAAAAAAAATTTAGATTAAAAAATATAAAAAAAAATCATTTATTCTTGAATTCTTATGCTGTAATCAAGAATACTTTGTCGTATTTAAATTCTTGAAATTTTAAATTTAGTATAATATTCCTCAGTTATCAACATAATATCAGTGGCGACATTTTCTCTTCAGTTCTTTTCTTTCTAAAGTTAGAAATTAATATTTTTCTCTCCATTTGCATTGAGAAATATTGACACTCTATAAAATAATTAATCAACAACAATCCTAAACCCGCAAAGATACGTTTGACTACAAATGCCGTTGTGAAGTCGACGTTTATATATATATATGGCGACGTTATTTATAGTTACCTATAATTGTAATATACATTATACAAATTTTTAACTAAAGTGACATAAATCATTGTCATAGTAATAATTTATAAAAAGCATATTAATATTAATTCACTTTGGTGTAATTAGAATAACATCAATACAAGAGAACAATTTAAGTTTGAAAATATCTATGTTCAAGGATAAATTTTAATTTATAAAGATATATATATATAATTATTATATTTATTTTTTATACAAGTTTCTTTTATATAATTATATATATATATATATTATATAATATTTTATTATTATTTATATACTATATATTTATTAAGATATTATTATTATATATATCAATTCTTTATATATATTCCTATTATATATATATATATAAATATATATATATATTATATATATAATCAAGAGAAATCTTGTTTAAAATTTAACTCTCATACATTCAGTTGGATTGTGCATTTCATCAAATTCAAAATTGGTATGTGCCATAAAAGCAGTACAAAACAAATTGAAAAATAGAAATTTTTTTTATTTTAATACAAGAATTTTATTTTTTAAATTAAAAAATATATTATTTTTATTTATTTTATTTAATATTTTAATTATATAGATCTTTAATATTGATATATATACTTATATATTATATTTGTATAGCAGTTGTGAGCAACAGCTTTATATCCATATTTATTTATTTATAATTTATTTAATATATTATGTATATTTGTATATATATATATATTTTATTTTATTATTAAAAGGTGCGAATCCTGACGAAAATGTTTAAGCATGCGGAAAGTTATAATATATTATTTATCAATTGTACACTATATAATATATAATATATTTAATAATATATTTATATATATTTATTATTTATTTATATTATTATATTATATGATATAATATATATATATATATATATATATTATATTTTATTTATTAAAATTATATATTTATATATATATATATATTATATATATAATATATATTATATATAATTATATATATTTTTATTTTTTATTATATTATTATTTATATATATATATTATATATATATTAATATATTATATTATATATTTTTTATTAATAATATATTTTTATATATTTATTATATATATATATATTTATATATATATTTATATTTATTACTATATACTATAAAACAACGCTGAAAGATGAGAAGGCGCTTTAGGGGTAAGACTTCATAGCAAAATTTCTCAACTATTCCAAACCGATATAAAGTAAATATTTTTTTGATGAAACAACTATAATATCTTTAATTTTATGGAAAAAACAAACAAAAATAATACTTCGTTTTTTTGATACAGTTTTCTTGTTAGGGTGAAGAGAGGATTTATTTTTTTTTTTTGGAATTTACCAAAAACCGCCATAAAATCTTTAATTTTCAAGATATTTTCAATTTTTTTTGCTTACTTAGAATACTCCAATTTAAGTGTGGAATAAATTTTAGTTAGACCACCTTCACTGAAATTGTTTCAAACTTTTTTATATTCAATCTTCTATTTTTATATTTTTGAACAGAGAATATTCAACCATGGTTGACACCACCTTATGTTCTACCAAAACCATTTAATATTAACGTCAGTTGTTTACACGTTTAATGTAGCTTGATACCCTACAATTTGTGAGAAAAAAATAATTTTGGATTCCTTTTTTTATAAAGTAGTTTTTTTTTTTTCTCATGAAAAGAAAACTTTGACTTTATTACTTATTAAAAGTTATACGATGAAATTGTTTTCTTGTCGACTACTATATAAAAAAAAAACTTTGAACTACATTAAATATCATGATTTGTTTTATTTTTTTACATATTAAATTATATATATATATATATATAATTATATATATATTTATATATATATTTATTTATTTATATTATATTATTATATATATGTAGATGAATTTGTTTTAGTATTCTACTATAAAGCAAAATTTTATATCATATTCTAATTATTTATGATATATTATAATTATACATGCTTTTATTTTTATATATTATATATGTCGATTTAGATACATTATATATTTATATATCTATAATATATATATATATATATATAGGTTCTAAGCAAACCTTCTATTATTTAAATAAGATTACAGTTTTCAATGCTTAGTGATTTTGTCTAGAGGTCAGTTGTGACTTGAAAAACTGTTCCGAAGATGTCTTCTTTTTTGGAGAGGCTTATCGGACTAGTAGTTAAGCCTGCTGTACATTTGTCTAACGGCGACGCTTTTGTTAATGGTTCGTGTTCCTGGTTTTTCTGCGAGAAATTTTTTCGGTTTCTTATTATTGCAAAATTCTTCTTGCAACGAGTTATGTTTTTGTTGCGCATTTCGGCGATCCTTTACTTTGGTCGGCTTGGCCTCCTGTAACCCGATGAGGCACCTCCTGAAAAATGCCGTGTTTTATGCCCCAGAGGGGGGGTTCCAACCACTGCCTTCTGTGATATTTTATAATGTAGCGAGTTTTAAAGCATTTTTGTATATGCGAAGTCTAGTGGAGATTTCTGAAAACTTTTTTCGAGATGCCTTCTTTTTCTGGGTGTTGAGGTGGTTCAGGACTAGTGGTTAGAGCCACCTCTACATTATTCTAATCTTGCGATTGTGCATTTGGTCGTTATGTTTCGAATTGTTAGTTCCTGCGCAAGTGATATATTTTTTCGTCTTATATTTGCAAATTTGTCGCAAACATGCATTTTGTGCGTCCATTGTCGCGTTCCTGACTTTGGTCGGTTGCTCTTGTAACCCAAGAGAGCTTACCCTGTTAAGAATGCCGTGTAGCCCAGAAGTTGTGGTTTTCCAACCATCCTTTTCTGTGTTTGATTTTATTAGTTATCGGAGTTTCAAAGCATTTTTGATAATTGCTATAGCAGGAACTTATATAAATCTTGTATTACGATAAAACTTTTTTTCTGTTTGTTTCAGGTTTTCTGTACCTGCATCGCCTGTGGTTTAGCCCTTAAGCAGCGACGCTTTATTGTTGTCGATGGTTTGAAATCCTGCCCGAGGTGAAAATTTTTTTCTTTCTTTTTTATTTAATGCAAATCTTTGTCGCTAACAATGTCATGTTGTTGTTGCCCATATCGCGTTGCGTCTGACTGTGTTTTTTTCTGGACAACTTTGAGCAAACTAGCAGATTATGCCGTTAGCCCCAGCAAGGGGTTTCCAACCACCTCTATGGATTTGAATAAATAGGTCGAGTTTTCAATAGGTTAGTGATATCGAAGTTTAAGAGAAAATTTGAAAATAACTCCTAGATGCTCTTTTTCTTGGAGGCGGATCGCGTATATAGTTTGTAAGAGCCTCCTGTACATTGTCTAAAGGAGACGCTGTTGTCGATTCGATGGTTCGAGTCCTGACGCAAGTGAAATTTTTCTTCGTGTCTTATTATTGCAAATTTGTCGCATCAAGCATGTTGTGCCATTTCGGCGTATTTTGACTTTGGTTCGTTGCTCCTGTAACCCAGGTAAGCACCCCAGAAGAATGCTGTATGCTTTTTAGCCCCAGCAGGGGTTCCAACTACCCTTCTTTGAATTTAAATAATAATAGATAAAAATAATAATAATAATAATAATAATAATAATAATAATAATAATAATAATAATAATAATAATAATAATAGTTGTTACCACTAGGATATCAAAGCCGAGAGCTTGAAAAATGTTCTATCATACGCGTGCTTCTTTTTTTGGCCATACGGAGCATCTCATTGGGTTAGATTTCTTGAGGGAGAATTTTTATCCGTCTTATAGTTGCAAATTTCGTTGAAACAGTTATTGTGCCCATAATTGCTCTGCTTGACTTTGGCTGGTTTCTCCTGTAACACAGGTAACATCCAAGTATAAAAAGCCATGTGAACCAAGTAGGGGTACTAAGCTCCCTTCCATAAAATTTAATAAGTACCAAGCTCCCACAGGGATATCGAAGCAGAGGGCTTGAAAATTCTTCAATCATATATACTGTACAATGTATACATTTTCCAAAGAAGGAGGTGTGGCACCCCTGTACAGAACAAACAAGTGGGGTTGTGTGAAGAAGTTCCGAAGGAACTTCAGAAGACCTATTCCCTTAGAAGCTTATTTACTAATAGAAAAAAATGTTGTTCTTCCAATGAAGTTTAAAAGAAAAGAATATTAAGAACAGTGGAGGCTTGAATTATGCGTTTTCGAAGGTATATCAGTTGTAGGGAAGATACGTCGAATGGACATATGAAGGAATTGAATTTTTGAGGCATTGAAACAACTAAGTTTTCCCTGGTATAATTATATATAGGAAAAAAATATATCAGAGGTCAGATGACGCAACGGCACCCTCCTAGCATCAACTAATTGTAAGTGTATTGCATGTGTTATTACTCAAAATGAAAGGAATATTGAAGGGTGAAATCATCAGTATGAGTGACAGAAAGAAGGTCATTAATTAACGATAGGGCAGTGCCCTGAGAAACACCAGTGTTGGTAGATTTAAAGGAAGAACGGTGGCCCTCTACAGTAGGAAATCAGAAATCAAAAATCAGAAATCAGAAAAAATCTTACAAGGAGAAAGAAGAATAGATATCGAAAGAACGATGATTACAAAATAAAAGCTTCCTAGCAGACATGAATGCAGAAACCATTGAGAAAGCGAGGTCCTTGATAATGTCAGATCGTCGTTTGATAGTGAGAGAAATTGCTGATGACATCGGAATCAGCAAAGATTCTGTTCATGTAATTTTAAGCAATGAGTTAGGATTATGCAGAGTGGCAGTCAAATTTCTGCCAAAACTGTTTTTGCAGGAACAAATGGAATTCAGACTTGACGTCGCACAAGACATGCTGGAGACAGTCAACACGGATGTAGAGTTCCTCAATACCGTGATAACTGGAAATGAAACCTGGGTGTATGGGTACGACGCAGAAACCCAAGTCCATTCATTACAGTGTAAACATTTAACACCGAAGAGACCCAAAAAATCACGACAGATGAGGGGCAAAGTCAATGTAATTAATGCTGATTGTTTTCTTCAATTCCTGTGCCATTGGGCATCACGAATACGCTCCTGAAGGACAAACAGTAACTAAAGAGTACTATCGTCACGTCCTCCGTCGTGTCTGTGACGCAGTTCGTCGTAAATGATAGAATCTGTGGTCATCACAAAACTGGAAATTGCAATGGGATAACGCCTCGGCTCATTAGTCACTTTTGATCCAGGATTTCATGGCAAAGAAAGGCATTTCAATCTCCGAACTATATATATATATTATATATATATATGAGGATATATATATAAAAATATAAACAACTTGGTTATTAATCATATATCTTTTTTGATATACATTTTTATTTACATATATGTGTGTGTGGTGTGTGTGTGTGTGTGTGTGTGTGTGTGTGTGTGTGTGTGTGTGTGTGTGTGTGTGTGTGTGTGTGTGTGTGTGTGTGTGTGTGTGTGTGTGGGTGTGTGTGTGTGTAACTGTTACTCCCGAAGCTCAAATCTCCAATGAAAGACACCCATGACAGCAGAGTTGAGGACCATTCCAACAGAGGCATTCCAGAGATGCTTCAATCAATGACAAACTCGTTGGACTAAGTGTGTTGAAGCCCAAGGGTCCTATTTTGAAAGGGATTAAGAAATAGGACTCTGACAAAGTTAGTAACATTTATTCCCGCCATATGATCTGATACTTTTCAGACTGACCTTATATATATATTATTATATTATATATATATATACATAGATATGTTATTATTGGTTATTGGTTATACATATATCTTCCTGGGAGATGAAGAAGAGTATATATATATATATATATATATATATATATATGTATATTTTTATATGTAAACGTTTCGTGTATATATATTATATATGTATATATAAATATATAGTTATTATTATATATATATATATGAGTTATACATTAGTTGGTTAAGGTTATATATATATATATATATATTATAGATATATATATATATATATATACATATATATAATGTATATATATTTTTTGATATATATATATATATATATATATATATATATATATATATATATATATATATATATATATATATATATATATATATATATATATATATATATATATATATATATATATATATATATTACTGAAAATCAGTATATATTAATGAAGGAATGAAATGCAAAATGATATAATCTTATCTTTATCAAAGTCATTCTTAAATTCAACTTGTTGAGATAATTTCCTACTTATCTCTGTCGTTATTGTTCCAAGAACAATAGGACAAGTTTCTGCTCGTTATTTCAGCTTACAATAAAGCTTTCAGGCGTGCAATAAATGAAGAATTTAAAAGTATTGTGAAAGGTGTTTTTTTTTTGTTTTTTGTAATGTTTCTTCCTAAAACAATTGATTGGAAAGTGTTTTTTATTATATTTTACTGTGTATAGTGTTACTAATGTGAAAAATGTTTATTAACGTAGGGACTAAGGACGAGTTGGTATGTATTCATATATATAATATATATATATTATGTTATTGTTAAGTTGTTATATATATATATATATATATATATATATTAAGGTTATATATATATATATATATATATATATATATATATATATATATATAGTATATAGGGTGCAATAGATTATATCACAAACGAATGGAAATAAATGTGTCAAACGATTAGAATATATTTGAACATAAACATATAATGGAATATATTCTTCTAAGAATCTAAAGTTTGGCGTAAATAGAACAAGTAGTTATGACTTAGTATTGCCAGTCTAACTTTTTTTTAATAAAATTTCTTAAAAATAAATAAATAAATACATAAATAAATAAATAAATAAATAAAAAGATTCCAATTTATTTTCCGACTCGTTCCCGTCTGATGGTTAATTTCCGTAAATTTTAAAAGTTCTACACATTGTTACTGTCATGTATTTCTCAATGAATTTAGTAACTGCATCTTAAATCACTGTTTTCCATTTAATTTACATCAAATATCTGGTAATTTCAACTTTCTTAAAAAAAAAACAATGATTTCTATCTAATTAGACAAAATTGAAATTATTAAATAAAAGCGATATATACACAAGATCTCGGGTTCATTAAAATCCCTTCTTATTTGTTTTAAATACTCTTATATTTTTAATACTAACTAAGCATATGTATTTTCTTTTTTTATAATCTTCATTTTAAATTATTTAAAATACAGACCACATAATTTGTAAATAAATACTACGTAAATTAGATTTAAATTTTAATTTCACTAAAACTCCACAATATAAATTTCTAGTAAAAGTTTCAAATATTCCGCAAAATAATTTACTACTAACTTTATTTACAACACTAATTAAATTTTATCTACAGGAAATAAGTGGATTCAAATCAGACAAGAAACGAAAAATAGCTGCAATTGTGTTATGTGTCTTAACTGGAGGTTTGCTTCTAATCGTCTTGTCTTGGAAACTTTCGATCAAACTGAAACTCATTCATAAACAATGTTCCTTATCAGAAGCAGAAATTTTACTCGTAAAGGTAAAGAAGTTTTCTAGTATTACATGTTTGTCTATTTTTAGGAGAAACTTCGAAGGGTCGGTTGAAAGAAGTTAATAGATTAATTTCCCTTTGAAGATTCTGAGGCTCAGTATAATAGTATAGTTCAAGGAGAAATGGATCAAACACTATAATAGCGCCCGGTAGCTCAGCGGTAGAGCATTCGCCCAACTATGCGAGAGACCCAGGTTTGTCACTGGTCGGGCGTGTGAATGTGAGCTGTTCTCTTCTTGGATCCGTCTTGCTCAGACATAAAAATTGAGCACACCCGCCCTACTAGATTAGGGTTCTGCCCGTGAGTGGTTGTGTTAATTATAAAATAAATAAATAAATAAATAAATAAATAAATAAATAAATAAATAAAAGGAGGACACACTTTGTATGGAGGAATATGGTACTTTCCATTGAATAAATGAGTCAGATCACAATATAAGTAAGGCAAAAGCTCATCTAACATCTATCAGAGGATATCTGAAAAGGAATTTAGGGCAGTGAGACACATCGCTACTGATAAATGTCAATTTCTCTCTAAGATTATATGAGCTTTATTTTTAGAAATATTAATAAACTTATTTCACCCTTTATTTAAAAGCACCAAAAGAAAATATAAAGTTAATCATATAGAAATTATTATATAATATTATGAATACAAGATGTCCACATTTTATATATTTCTCTTTGCAATTAAATGATATGATATGGGAGAGAGAGAGAGAGAGAGAGAGAGAGAGAGAGAGAGAGAGAGAGAGAGAGAGAGAGAGAGAGAGAGAGAGAGAGTGAGATAGAGAGAGAGAGAGAGAGAGAGAGAGAGAGAGAGAGAGAGAGAGAGAGAGAGAGAGAGAGAGAGAGAGAGAGAGAGAGAGAGAGAGAGAGAGAGAGAGATCATTTTAAATATAATCATCTAAAGAAAATTAAAATTAACATAAAATTTAAACTATTTTTTACTATATATACCATTTTTTAACATATTCTTTTCTTCTTTCTGTATGTCAAGAAAATTTGAAAATAGATGATAACATTTTTGTTATCTTTGAAAATAGAGAATCACTAATAATAAAGACATTTTCAAAGGTTAATCTTTTTATTCTGAAAAATACCTTAAGATCACAAACACACACACACACACACACGTACACACACATACACACACACGTCGACACTTGCTTCTAATCCAAACTTATCTTCTTACTTTGAAATCATTCACTTTCTTCTAAATTTACATACTTAATATATATAGAAGAGTATATATATATATATAAATATATATATATATATATATATATATATATATATATATCTACATCGTTTTATATATATTTCTATTTTTTTATATATATATATATATATATATATATATATATATATATATATATATATATATATATATATATATAAAGACTTTTTCTAACTTTAAATTTACATATTTTTATATATATATATATATATATATATATATATATAGTATATATATATATATATATATATATATATATATATATATATATATATATATATATATATATATATATATATTACAGGATATATATGGCGAATTCTGGGAAGAGGAGGTTAAGAAAGGTGAAGTAAAAATTAATGGGCTTAAAAGAAGTCAAAAATATTTTCACAATAAAAAGATAAAATATATTTGGGACGACGATATTTTGACCTTTACCAGAATACGGTACTTAATGCGTTCTACAATTTAATATTTCAGCAATAACAATAATAATAATATTAATAATAATAATAATAATAATAATAATAATAATAATAATAATAATAATAATAATAATA